>LNAC01001057.1:377603-389394 GCA_002007465.1 Ailurus styani
TATATACACAATGGAATATTATGCAGCCATCAAAAGAAATGAAATCTTGCCATTTGCAATGACATGTATGGAACTAGAGGGTATTACGCTAAGTGAAATAAGTCAATCAGAGAAAGACAATTATCATATGATCTCTCTGATATGAGGAACTTAAGGGGCAGGGCGGGAGGCAGTGGGGGGTAAGGAGGGAAAGATAATGAAACAAGATGGGATCGGGAAGGAGACAAACCATAAGAGACTCTTAATATCACAGAACAAACTGAGGGTTACTGGGGGGTGGGAGGGAAGGGATAGGGTGGATGGATTATAGACATTAGGGAGGGTTTGTGCTATGGTGAGCGCTGTGAAAGGTGTAAGCCTGATGATTCACAGACCTGTACCCCTGGGGCAAACAATAATAAAAAAATCAGGTCTCAACCAATACAAAAATATTGAGATTATTCCCTGTATATTTTCAGACAACAGTTCTTTGAAACTGGAAATCAATCACAAGAGGAAAATCAGAAGGAACTCAAACGCTTGGAGATTAAAAAGCATCCTGCTAAAGAATGAATGGTCAACCAGAAAATTAAAGAAAAGCTTGAAAAAATCATAGAAACTGGGACACCTGGGTGGCTCAGATGGTTAAGCTTCAGTCTTCAGCACAGATCATGATCCAGGGGTCCTGAGATAGAATTCCAAATTGGGCTCCTTCCTCAGAAGGGAACCTGCTTTTCCCTCCACCTGCTGCTCCCCTTGCTTGTGTTCAGCCAATCTCTCTCCTCTCCCTTCTGACAAAAAAAAAAAGGTCTTTTTAAAAATTCATGGAAATGAGTGAGAATGAAAACGCATCAGTTCAAAACCTCTGGGATACAGCAAAAGTGGTCCTAATAGGGAAGTACATAGCAATACTAGCCTTGCCCAAAAAATTAGAAAAATCCCAGTTACACAAGCTAACCTTACACCTAGAAAAACAACAGCAAATAAAGCCTAAACTAAGCAGGAGAAGAGAAAGAATAAATATTAGAGCAGAGATCAATGAAATAGAAACCAGTATAGTAGAACAGATCAACGAAACTACAAGCTGGTTCTTTGACTGCGTTAATAAGATTGATAAACCTCTAGCCAGACTTATCCAAAATAAATGAGAAAGGACCCAAATTAAAAATCATGAATGAAAGGGGAGAAATCACAATACACACCAAGGAAATATAGGTAGTTTTAAGAACATATTCTGAGCAACTACATGCCAACAAATCAGGTAATCTGGAAGAAATGGATGCGTTATTGGAAACTTATAAAATACCAAGACTGAAAAAGGAAGGGATAGAAAATCTGAACAGACCAATAACCAGCAAGGAAATTGAAGCAGTAATCAAAAGCGCCCAAAAAAACAAGAGTCCAGGGCCAGACGGCTTCCCAGGGAATGCTACCCAACATTTAAAGAAGAAATAATGCCTATTCTTCTGAAGCTTTTTCTAAAAATAGAAATGGAAGGAAAACTTCCAATCTCGTTCTATGAGGCCAGCATTACCTTGATCCCAAAACCAAACAAAGACCCCATCAAAAAGGAGAATTATAGACCAATATCCCTGATGAACATAGATGCCAAAGTACTCACCAAGATACTAGCCAATAGGATCCAACATCACATTAAAAGGATTACTCATGTCTGAAATTAACAAGTCAGGAAACCACAGATGTTGGCGAGGATGCGGAGAAAGGGGAATCCTCCTGCACTGCTCGCGGGAATGGAAGCTGGCACAGCCACTCTGGAAAACAGTATGGAGGCTTCTCAAAAAGTTGAAAATAGGGCGCCTGGGTGGCTCAGCGGTTTAAAGCCTCTGCCTTCGGCTCAGGTCATGATCTCAGGGTCCTGGGATCGAGGCCCACATCAGGCTCTCTGCTTAGCAGGGAGCCTGCTTCCTCCTCTCTCTCTCTGCCTGCCTCTCTGCCTACTTGTGATATCTCTCTCTCTCTCTCTCTCTCTCTCTCTCTCTCTCTCTCTCTCTCTCTCTGTCAAATAAATAAAATCTTTTAAAAAAAGTTGAAAATAGAGCTACCCTACAACTCAGCAATTGCACTACTGGGTATTTACCCTAAAGATACAAAGGTAGTGATCCTCAGGGGCACGTGCACCTGAATGTTTATAGCATCAATGTCCACAATAGCCAAACGATGGAAAGAACCTAGATGTCCATCAACAGATGAATGGATAAAGCAGACATGGTATATATATACAATGGAATAGTATGCAGCCATCAAAAGAAATGAAATCTTGCCATTTGCAACGACATGAATGGAACTAGAGGGTATTACGCTAAGTGAAATAAGTCAATCAGAGTAAGACAATTATCATATGATCTCTCTGATATGAGGAATTGGAGGGGTGAGGTGGGAGGTCATGGGGGGTAGGGAGGGAAAAGTTGAAACAAGATGGGATCGGGAAGGAGACAAACCATAAGAGACTCTTAATCTCATGAAACAAACTGAGGGTTACTGGGGGGTGGGAGGGAAGGGATAGGGTGGATGGGTTATGGACATTGGGGAGGGTTTGTGCTATGGCGAATGCTGTGAAATGTGTAAGTCTGATGATTCACAGACCTGTACCCCTGGGGCAAATAATAATAAAATTAAAAAATAAAATAATAATAATAATAAAGTAATAAAATGTTTTAAAAAAGAATTAGTTACCATGCACAGGTGGGATTAATTCCTAGGCTGTGGGGGTGGTTCAACGATCTCAAATCAATCAACATGATAAATCACACTAATAAAAGAACTGTATGATCCTCTCAATTGGTGAAGAAAAAGCATTTGACAAATACAGCATCCTTTCTTGATTAAAACTCTTCACATTGTAAGGATAGAGGGAACATACCTCAATATCATAAAAGCCATCTATGAAATGTCCACAGCAAATTAATTCTCAATGGGGAAAAGCTGAGAGCTTTTCCCTTAAGGTCAGGAACATGACAGGGATGTCCACTCTCACCACTGTTGTTCAACATAGTGCTAGAAGTCCTAGCCTCAGCAATAAGACAACAAAAAGACAACAGAAAGAATAAAATTTTCTGAAACAGCAAAGAAGTGCAACTCTCAATCTTTACAGATGACATACTGTAGGTGGAAAACCCAAAGACTCCAACCACAAAACTGCTAGAACCCATACAAGAATTCAGGAAATTGGCAGGACATAGAATCAGTGCACGGAAGTCAGTTGCATTGCTATTCACTAACAATGTGGCTGAAGAAAGAGAAATTTAGTCTATTTACAATTGTACCAAAAACCATAAGATACCTAGGAATAAACCTAACCAAAGACGCAAAGGTTCTGTACTCAAAAAACTATAGAACACTTATGAAAGTAATTGAGAAAGACACAAAGAAATAGAAAAAAACGTTCCATGCTCACAGATTGGAAGAACAAATATTGATTGTCTCAATAGGTGCAGAAAAAACATTTGACAAAGTACACCCTGAAAAACCCTCAAAAGGTAGGAATAGAAGGAACATACCTTGATATCATAAAGTCCACATAGAAAGACCCACAGCTAATATCATCTTCAATGGGGAAAACTTGAGAGCTTTTCCTCTATGATCAGGAAAAAGTTAGGGATGTCTATTCTCACCATAATTATTTAACATACTACTAGAAGTCCTACCATCAGCAATCAGACAATAAAAATTTTAAAAAGGGGGCATCCAAATCAGCAAGGAGGAAGTCAAACTTCCACTATTTGCACATGGCATGATACTCTACATAGAAAACCCAAAAGACTCCACCAAAAAAAATTGTTAGAACACACAAATTCAGTAAAGTCGCATGATACAAAATGAATGTACAGAAATCTGTGACATTTCTACAAGCAAATAATAAGGCAGCAGAAAGAGAAATCAAAGACTCAATCCCAATAACAATTACACCAAAAACCGTAAGATTCATAAGAATAAACCTAGCCAAGGAGGTAAAAGATTTGTATTCTGAAAATTATAGAACATTTATGAAAGAAATTGAAGATCACACAAGATAATGGAAAAAAACATTCCATGCTCATGGATTGGCAGAATAAATATTGTTATAATATCTATAATACCCAAAGCAATGTACATATTTAATGCAATCTCTACCAAAATACCACCAGCGCTTTTCACAGAGCTAGAACAAACAATCCTAAAATTTGTATAGAATGACAAAAGAACTCAAATAGCCAAAGCAATTTTGAAGAACATAAGGAAAGCTGGAAGTATCACAATACTGGACTTGAAGCTATATTACAAAGCCACAGTCATCAAAACAGTATGGTGTTGGCACAAAAACAGCACATAGACCAAAGGACAGAAGGAAAAACCCAGAAATGGACCCACAACTATATGTTCACCTAATGTTTTTTTGAAGGTTTCTTCATAGAATCTTTATTAACATATAATGTATTATTTGTTTCAGGGGTACAGGTCTGTGATTCATCAGTCTTACACAATTCACAATGCTCACCATAGCACATACCCTCCCCAATGTCCATCACCCAGACACCTCATCTCTCCCCTTCCCCTCCAGCAACCCTCAGTTTGTTTCCTAAGATTAAGGGTCTCTTATGGTTTGTCTCCCTCTCTGGTTTTGTCTTATTTCATTTTCCCCTCCCTTCCTCTATGATCCTCTGTCTTATTTCTCAAATTCCTCATACCAGTGAGATCATATAATAATTGTCTTTCTCTGATTTATTTATTTTGCTTAGTGTAATACCTTCTAGTTCCATCCACGTCATTGCAAATGGCAAGATTTCAGGGCTTTTTTGATGTCTGCATACTACTCCATTGTATATATATACCACATCTTCTTTATCCATTTATCTGTTGACAGACATTTAGGCTCTTTCTATAGTTTGGCTATTGTGGACATTGCTCCTGTAAATATTCGGGTGCACGTGCCCCTGAGGATCACTACATTTGTATCTTTAGGGTAAATACCCAGTAGTGCGATTGCTGGGTCATAGGGTAGCTCTATTTTCAACTTTTTGAGGAACCTTCATACTGTTTTCCAGAGTGGCTGTGCCAGCTTCCATTCCTACCAAAAGTGTAGGAGACTTCCCATTTCTCTGCATCCTCACCAACCCCTGTCATTTCCTGACTGGTTAATTTTAGCCATTCTGACTGGTGTGAGGTGGTATCTCACTGTGGTTTTGATTTGTATTTTCCTGTTGCTGAATGATGTTGAGCACTTTTTCATGTGTCTGTTGGCCATTGGATGTCTTCTTTGGAAAAATGTCTGTTCATGTCTTCTGCCCATTTCTTGATTGGATTATTTGTTCTTTGGGTATTGAGTTTGATAAGTTCACTTAATCTTTGACAAAACAGAATATCCAATTCTCTATTCAACAGTCTCTTCAGCAAATGTTGCTGGGAAAACTGGGCAGCAATTTGCAAAAGAATGAAACTGTACCACTTTCTTGCACCATACACCAAAATAAATTCAAAATGGATTAAAGATCTAAATGTGAGACAGGAAACCATAAAAGTTCTAGAGGATAATGCAGGTTGTAACCTCGTTGACATGGGCTTTAGTAACTTCAGCAACATATCTCCTGAGGAAAGGGAAACAAAAACAAAAATAAACTATTGGGACTTCATCAAGATAAAACCTTCTGCAAAGCAAAGGAAACAATCAACAAAACAACCTACAGAATGGGAGAAGATACTGGCAAATGACATATCTAATAAAGGGTTAGCATCCAAAATCTATAAAGAACTCATTAAACTCAATACCCAAAAAACAAATAATCCAGTTAAGAAATGGAAAGAAGATATGAATAGATATTTCTCCACAGAAGACATCCAGATGGCCAACAGACACATGAAAAGCTGTTCAACATCCCTCATCATTAGGGAAATACAAATCAAAACCACAATGACATACCACCTCACACCCATCAGAATGACTAAAATTAACAACACAGGAAACAAGTGTTGGCAAGGATTCAGAGAAAGGGGGACCCTCTTACACTGTCGGTAAGAATGCAAACTGGTCCAGCCACCCTAGGATATAGTATGGAGGTTCCTCAGAAAGTAAAAATAGAACAACCCTATGACACTGCAATTGCACTACTAGGTATTTACACTAAGGAAACAAAAATACTGATTCAAAGGGGCGCATGAACCTCAGTGTTTATTGCAGCATTATCAACAATAGCCAAATTATGGTAAAAGCCCAAATATCCATCAACTGGTGAATGGATAAAGAAGAGGTGGTATATATATATATATATATATATATACACACACACACAAACACACACACATATACATGCATATACATATATATGTATACATACATATACATATATAATGGAATATTACTCAGCCACCAAAAAGAATGAAATCTTGCCATTTGCAATGACATGGATGGAGGTAGAGCATATCATGTTAAGCAAAATAAGTCAGTCAGAGAAAGACAAATACCATATGATTTCACCCACATGTGTAATTTAAGAAACAAAAGAGATGAACATAGGGGAAAGAATGAAAAAAAGGGAGGCAAACCATAAAATAGATTCTGAACTATAGAATTCAAACTGAGGGTTGCTGGATGGGAGGTGGGCAGGGCTATGAGCTAAATGGGTGATGCATATTAAGGAGGGGACTTGTGATGAGCACTGAGTGTTATATGTAAGTGATGAATCACTAAATTCTACTCCTGAATCTACTATTACACTATATGTTAACTAACTAGAATTTAAGTAAAAATTTGAAATATTAAAAAATTTTCTTATGTAGGAAATTTTTTTAAAAAGTGTTTGCAACATCCATTCTTGATGAAAAATCCTCAGCAAAGTAGGTTTAATGGGAACATATCTCAACATAATAAAGACCATATATGGGAAAACCCACAGCTAATATCCTTCTCAAAGGGGAAAATCTTTTCATCTATGGTCGAGAACAAGATAAGAATGCTCACACTCATTACTGTAACTGAACATAGTATTGGAAGTCCTAGCCACAGCAATCAGACAACAAAAAGAAATAAAAGGCATCCAGATAGGCAAGGGAGAAGTCAAATTTTCATTATTTGCAGAGGATATAACCCTCTATGTAAAAAACCTGAAAGATTCCACCAAAAAAAAAAACCCACTAGAATTGATAAACAAATTTGGTAAAGTCATAGAATACAAAATCAACATACAGAAATCTGTTTTGTTTCTATACACCAATAATGAAGTAGCAGAAAGAAAAATTAAGGAATCAATCCCATTTTACAATTGCAGCAAAAACAATAATATACCTAGGAGTAAACCTAACTAAAGAGGTGAAACAACTGTACTCTGAAAACTATAAAACACTGATGAAAGAAATTGAAGATGACAAAGAAATGGGAAGACAACCCACGCTCATGGATTGGAAGAACAAATATTTTTAAAATGTCTGTATTACCCAAAGCAATCTAAACATTAGATGAAATCCCTATCAAATCACCAGCAGCATTTTTCACAGAGCTAGAACAATCCTAAAAAGACCCTGAATAGCCAAAGCAACCTTGGAAAATAGAACAAAAGCTGGAAGCATCACAATTCTGGACATCAAGTTATATTAGAAAGCTGTATGGTTCTGGCACAAAAATAGACACATAGGTCAAGAGAACAGAATAGAAAACAAAGAAATAAACCCACAACTAGGGGTACCTGGGTGACTCATTCTGTTGAACGGCCAATTCTTGATTCAGCTGAGTTCATGATCTGAGGTAATGGGATCGAGCCTCACATCAGGCTCCATGCTGGTTGTGGAGACTATTTGAGAATCCCTCTCTCCCTCCCCCTCTTGTACTCCCTACCCCCTCTTGTCTCTTTCTCCCTCTCAACACACACACACACACACACACACACACACACACACACACACACTCCTATATGGTCAAGCAATCTTTGACAAAGGAGGAAAGAATATCCAGTGGGAAAGAGACAGTCTTTTCAACAAGTGTTGTTGTGACAACTGGACCGCAACATGCAAAAGAATGAAACTGGACTTTCTTATAGCATACATCAAAATAAATTCAAAATGGATGAAAGACCTAAATGTAAGACCTGGAACTACAAAATCCTAGAATAAAATAAGGCAATAACCTCTTCGACTTTGGCCATACCAACTTCCTTCTAGATATGTGCCCCGAAGCAAGGGAAACAAAAGCAGAAGTAAACTATTGGGTCTTCATCAAAATGAAAGGCTTCTGCATGGTGAAGAAAATAATCAACAAAACTAAAAGACAACTTGTGGAATGGGAGAAGATAATTACAAATGGCATATCTGATAAAGAGTTAGCATTCAAAATATATAAAGAATTTATAAAATTCAATATCCAAAAAAGGAATGACCCAATTAAAAGTGGGCAGAAGACATGAACATTTTCCCAAAGACATTCAGATGGCTAACAGACACATGAAGAGATGCTGAATATCACCCATCATCAGGCAAATACAAATCAAAACTACAATGAGATATCATCTCACACTTCTCAGAATAGCTGAGATCAACAGCACAAGAAACAACAGGTGTTGACAAAGATGCAGAGAAAGGGGAACCCTCTTTCACTGTTGGCGGAAGTGCAAACTGGTGCAGCCACTGTGGAAAAGAGTATGGAGGTTCCTCAAAAAGTAAAAACTAAAACTACCTTGATATCTAACATTTGTGTTATTGGCACTTAACCCAAGGAATACAAAAATACTAATTCAAAGGGACACATGCGCCCCAATGTTAATAGCAGCATTCCTACAATAGTCAAATCATGCAAACAGCCTATGTGTCCATCAACTGATAAATGGATAAAGAAATGTGAAATATATATATATAATAAAGAAGAATGAAATCTTGCCATTTGCAACAAGATAGAAGTAGAGCATATTTTGCTAAATGCAATAAATCAGAGAAAGACAAATACTACATGATTTCAATCATATGTGGAATAACTGAACGAATGAGCAAAGTAAAAAAGTAGAGAGTGACAAAGAAACAGACTCACAGACTCTTGCAGAGCTTGGGTGGCACAGTTGGTTAAGTGTCTGGCTCTTAATTTTGGCTCAGGTCTTAATCTCAGGGCCATGAGTTCAAGCCCTGCATCGGATTCCTCACTGGGCATGGAGCCTATGAGAGAGAGAGAAGGAAAGAAAGAAAGAAAGAAAGAGAGAGAGAGAGAGAGAGAAGGAGGGAAGGAAGGAAGGAAGGAAGGAAGGAAGGAAGGAAGGAAATGAAACAAGGTGGGATGGGGCAGGAGACAAACCATAAGAGACTCCTAATCTCACAAAACAAATAAGGGTTACTGGGGGGTGGGAGGGTAGGGATAGGGTGGATGGGTTATGGACATTGGGAAGGGTTTGTGCTTTGGTGAATGCTGTGAAAGGTATAAGCCTGATGATTCACAGACCTGTACCCCTGGGGCAGATAATAATAATAAGGAAGAAAAGAAAGAAAGAAAGAAAGAAAGAAAGAAAGAAAGAAAGAAAGAAAGAAAGAAAGAAAGAAAGAAAGAAAGAAAGAAAGAAAGAAAGAAAGAAAGAAGGAAGGAAGGAAAGAAAGAAGGAAAGCAAGCAAGCAAACTCTGGTTATTACAAGGCAGAAATATCCTGGTTATCTTTATGATGGAAATTAAAGTATTATGGCTAGGAGGAACCTTAGAGATCCTCTAGTCCCACTCTCTCATTCTTCAAGCAAAAAAACTAAAGATTAGAGTGGTGAAGCCACTTTCCCAGAGTTAAAAATTTATGCAAACCAGGGGCAACTGGGAGGCTCAGTTCGTTGAACACCCAGCTCGTGGTTTCAGTTCAGGTCATGAGATCGAGCTCTGTGTCAGGCTTTGCATTCAGTGCAGAGTCTGCTTAGGATTCTCTCTCTCCCTTTCCCTCCTCCTGCTTGCATTCTTTCTCTCTCAAATAAATATATAAATAAAATCTTTAAAAAAGAAAAAGCTCACCTGGGTGGCTCAGTTGGTTAAGCGACAAGTTGGTTTTGGCTCAGGTCATGATCTCAGGGTCATGAGATCAAGCCCTGTGTCAGGCTCCACACTCAGCTCTAAGTCTGCTGGAGATTCTTTCCCCCTCCCTGTCTATCTTCCTCTGCTCCTTCTCCCACTTGCCCTCTCTTACTTTCTCTAAGGTAAATAAATAATATCTTTAAAAAATGTGACCTTTAATTGGCCAGTCAGCTGCTTTGCTCTCCCTTACTTATCTCTATTCACCTAACATCTTTGCAAGCAAATTCATATATATATATATATATATATATATATATATATACATACATACATACATATATATATATATATATACTACATCTTTATCCATTCATCAGTTGATGGGCTTTTGGTCTCTTTTCATAGTTTGGCTATTGTTGATAATTCTGCAATAAACATTGGGGTGCATGTGCCTCTTTGAATTAGTATTTTTGCATCCTCTGTGTAAATACGTATTAGCAAAGTTGCTGGATCATAGGGTAGTTATATTGATATATATATTTTTTAAGATTTTATTTATTTGACAGAGACAGTGGGAGAGAGAATACAAGCAGGGGAAGTGGGAGAGGGAGAAACAGACTCCCTACCAAGCAGGGAGCCCGACGTGGGGCTCGATCCCAGCACCCTGGAATCATGACCTGAGCCAAAGGCAGACGCTTAACAACTGAGCCACCCAGGCATCCCTATACTGACATATTTTTAAGAACCTCCATACTGTATCCCAGAGTGGCTACACCAGTTTGCATTCTCACCAACAGTGCAAGAGGGTTCCCTTTCTCTGCATCCTCACCAAAACCTGTTGTTTCTTGTATTGTAAATTTTAGCCATTCTGACAGGTGTGCGATGGTATGTCATCATGGTTTTGATTTGTACTTCTCTGATGGTGAATAATTTTCAGCATCTTTTCACGTGACTGTTAGCCATCTGAATGACTTCTTTGGAAAAATGTGTGTTCATGTCTTCTGCCCATTTCTTAACTGGATTATTTGTGTGTGTCTTGAGTTTGATAAGTTCTTTATAGATTTTGGACACTAACCCTTTATCAGATATTTCAGTTGCAAATATCTTCTCCCATTCTGCAGGTTGCCTTTTAGTTTTGCTGATTGTTTCCTTCACTGTGAAGATTTTTATCTTCAAAAACTTCCAACAGTTCATCTTTTACTTTTGTTTCCCTAGCTTTCAGCATTCCATTTTGTTTTTTTATCCTGGTCCAGTACACAGCAGAAGCAAGAAAGCCTGAATGAAAAAAGGAAGAAAACTGGGAAATTTCAGTGCATTTTCACAATGTGTATATACTCATAAAATGATGTGTCAATTCACACCTATTACTTTATATCACACAAGGATCTTAGATCCCTCTCATGGTCTCGCCTAGAATCTAGAACCTGAAAGAGATTGTAATGGATTTTCAGAAGGGCTGACTGAAACTGGAAATGCTGAGCCATAAGTGGCAATATTCTGCAGGCTGTTGAGAGGTGAGCTGACCGCTCCCCTACTTTATCTCTAGAGTCTACTCTGCTCCTCACGTTCAAGTTTTAGAGATCTACCATTTTGCCAACATGGAAAGTAGTGCTACAACGTTTAGAAAATGAAATATTACATATAAGGTGAGTTGAAGATTTTAATGAAGGTGAGGAAAGTTGTGTGACACATAGTGGATAACAGGAAGGGAAAATGGAGCACCACTGAAATACTACACATATTGTTTTCACTCTATCCTCTGCCCTACGATCTGTTCCTAGTATTTCTTTTAGAAATACTTTTGGGAGCGGCAAGATGGCGGAGGAGTAGGAGACCGATTATCATCAGGTCCCAGGAATT
>LNAC01001058.1:0-162728 GCA_002007465.1 Ailurus styani
TGGACTATAATTTGCCTTAGCGGTCTTTATTCCTGTGCACGACCAGAAAAACCTTACACTTAAGCCCCAACTTACCTCCATAGGACAGATAAAAATGGAACCACAGAGGCTTTAAATACCTCACCCAAGGCTGTCCTTTGAGTATAAGGATTGGGACCCAGTGACCCTACTCCAAGGCCTTTTCACCCCTCTTTCTGGCTCTCTGCCAGCTTTCCTTCGTCTGTCACTGTGTACTTAGACATGAGAGTACATAGTATTCTGGAGAGGGCATCCAAGGGCACCTAAGGACTCCCAGGAAACTTCTAAAGCTGCATCTATTAACTCTCTGTTCATCCCATTAGAAGTTTTCTCGGTAGTGTCAAGGTCGAGAGGGGAGGGAGTGAGAAAAAAATTGACTAAAAAGAAAGACTGTTATTTCCTCTTTTCCCCACAGAGAGCTAAAACCTTGTTTATTTTGTTCCTTGGGCTACCAACAGAGCCCAACATGTGGTTGACTCCCAATTCAACTCTGTTGAATGAATAAATGAATGAATGAATGATTTCTTCCATTTCTGTAACACATTATATTCTTTTTTCAAGGATTTTATTTATTTATTTGAGAAAGAGAGAGTGAAGGCGAGAGAGAGAGAGAGAGAGAGAGAGAGAGAGAGAGAGAAGCACAAGCTGGGAGAAGAGGCAGAGGGAGAAGCAGATTCCCCACTGAGCAGAAAGCCCAATGCAGGACTTGATCCCAGAACCCTGGGATCATGACCTGAGCCAAAGGCAGACACTTAACCATCTGAGGTACACAGGTACCCCATATAACACTTTATATTCTTGTAATATGCGTTTACACCTGATCTCATTAGACCCTTAGAGAGTTCAGCAGAATCACAGGGTAAATAATGTGATTTCCACAGATGAAGAAGCTAAGATGCAGGGAGGTGAAGCATCTGCCCATATCACAAAACTAACCAAGGTAGAGCCAGACCAAGGCCCTGCCGACTCCTGGTCTGGGGCTTTTTTTCCCCACATCATAGGCATTGCTAAATATGAATAAAAGTTAACATAATTGGAAAAACAAAAAAACTTATAATGTACAGCCTACTATAACTTGGTGATACTATGAAGCAGCAATGGGTTCCCTTTCCTGCTTACCCAATGCACACCCCAGTTCACCAGATCACCAGACCCAAGGAAGCCCCCTCACTCTTTCCAAGACTCAGCCACATCAACTGCATGTAGCACCTAGCTTTTTTTTTTTTATGTTTTTCTTGAGTGAATTCACCCAGGGAATTGTATCTGTGACCTATATCAGCTGGCACAGGTCTCCCTTCCTCACTGAGTTCAAATATGATGTTTAATGGACAGAAAAGACTAATGTTCATCTCACTATAGAGAATGCCTGCTCTTATAGTTCCCTGTCTGAGGCTTCCAGAAGGTGAGGAAACTGGATGACTTTGGGTAGTTGCTATCTTCTTTTTCCTCTTTACCTATTACAAAAGTTCCCCAAGTATGGTTCCTGGTCCAGAAGCAGTGGGATCACCCAAGGACTTCTTAGAAATGACAAATTCTCAAGTCCCAGACCTAATAGAATCAGAGGCTCTGAGGCGAGGTCCAGTGATTCATGCTTTAATAGCCTACCAGGTGATTCTGGTGCATGCAAAAGTTTGAAGGATATCATATTATCCTATTAAATCCAATTTTTTTTTCTACCTAAGGCAGGGAGTCACCTCCTGTTCCCATCGGGTCCTCTGGGGACTGCTTGACTCAATGTTTTCTAATCCCTTCTCTCTCCACATGAAAGCCTGTAGTATAGTCTTGTTAATGACAATATTAATTTACCTCCATGGAGAAAGGGCTGGACTAGATGATCCACTGGGATTTTTTTCAAATTGAGAAGCTCTGATTCTTCAAGGGAACCACAGCTAAGCAGATGGCCTTCAAGAAGGCAGAGGAGGACTCCTGCCTAGTAAGCTTCCTTTTGCTGCAGGCCCAAGGCTGGAGTGAAGTGAGGACATAGGCCAGTTGCCAGCTCTTAGTTACAGCCCCAGGAGATCTTTGATGTTCTCCCCTTGCAGTCTGGGGTCCCTGTTTTCAAGAATTTATCAAAATGACCCAGACTTAGCAAACTTGCTCTATGTACCTTGGACAAAATAACCGCTGAGTCAATTCTGTGAGGAGTCTTGGATTGTCAGACTAAAAACCTGTTTATAGTTGACTTCCTCTGGCAAAATGCTATCAGATGCAAAAACTGGTGTCATTGGTTTGGAGTATAGTAGATTATTCTCAGCATTTGCATTATGTAGGTAGTCAATGCAAGAGAATTTAGCAAATATAAAAAAGAAATAGTCCAATCCTACCTCCACATCTTGCTTACACCAACCCCTCCCTTCTTCCCAAATCCCCACCCCTGAAAAGACAACCCAAGGACTTAGAAGGAGGATAACTTACCCACATTCTGAAAATTCTGAAATATGTAAGAAAAAAAGAAATTAATCCCAGTTCACTTGCTGGGTTCTGATATGCTTTCCCTTTTTAAACCTCTACAATCTATTTCTCATTGATTCATCTTGCCAACCAGAACAATTGCTTGACTCCTAAACTTTGTAAATCTTCCTTCCTCCCTCTTCTAGGTTCTTCAAGTTATGAAAACACAGTTAGTGAACGGAGAGATGGTCGAATGGGATAAGACCAAAATATTACAATCTCCACTGAAGGCAACAGGTGAAGGTCCTGGAATTGGATTTGTGAGACTTGGGTTCCAACCAGGGCTTTGCCACAGGAGACCTGAGAGATTGTGGCAGATCACTGCTCTGCTCTGGGCTACTGCAGAAACAAAGGGATTGAGCAAAAACAGATCTCTAGTCTGTTTTCCAACTTTCTGATACTGTGAGTAGGCAGTATATATGACGTAGGTACATCCTATTTAGGGGTTTTATTGTCCTTGTCTGAGAACCCTGGCTTGGAAGCAGCAGATAGACTCTAATTTGTTTGCCAATTTGATCAACTGTCTGAAATGTATGAAAGGCTGTCATGATTGACCGAAAGGTCAGCCCTGGGTGTGAATGGAAGAAATGGGAGGACCAGGTGTTTATATTCCCAGTGCTTTGTTTCCTTCATAGGTCTTTTTATAACTAGCAGTCATTTTATGTATGTGTCTGTTTAACTGTATCTTAGCTGCCCAAATATAAACACCATCATATCATAAAGTTTAGTGCCTGACACAGAGCCTGTTACCTGATAGGTGTTCATTAATATTTTTTGAATAGATGAATGAGACTAAGTAACTTAAGGCATGTCCAGAGTCATAGAGTCTACATGTCCCCAGCACTGGACATGTAGAGAGAAGGACCCCATTCCATGTATACTCTAAGGGTCCTTACTAACTCTGATTTTTATTTTATCTAAGACTGAACAGAAATTTTCAACTTCATGGAGAAAAGGATAGAGGTGGTGGGAGGACGAATTTTACTGGAACTCAATGAATACCTCTTTTGGATATTGTTCCCTTTTCGGATGTTTTCATTAAGAGTTTGAATAGGTAGAAGTTAGGTTGAGAAAAGATTCAAAAGGGAGTGTAGCTACTCTGTATTGCTCTGATTTTCCAACCACCAGGTGAATTTTCCTTGAGTTTTGAAGACCTCACTCTGCTCCCCTTTACCCTTCGTTTGTGTTGGAAGGTGCATATTATTATAGTTGGGTATTAGACTTTACCGAAGGCTGGGAGAGAGGGAGGCTTTCTTGGTAAGCTTGGCTCTGTGGCTTGGCAGTTGCACAATAAAATGACTTTATCCCCAAACCAGATGTTCAAGTTGTTTTAATAATATCTTATGATCCCTCCTCTAAATAAAACAAAAACTCACTCTATCAGTATATTCTCCAGGATTAGAAGTTCAGTCTCTGCTCTCTGGTTTTACCCACCAGAGGGTAGCATCAAGACAAAGTTGGAATAAATCCCTAGCAAATCTCAGACTTGGTTTGGCATCATTTGCTCTGGATTCTATGTAAAATTACCTGAGCTTATCCAGATAACTCCCTAAATGCCTCATAAAGTTTCTGGGTAGACACTAGTCTCTGATACCAGGAAGAGTATTGGAACATAGAGCAAATCCTCCTAGACTAGGACTGATTCTCATTATCCTTGCATAATCAGTTTACCTGGAACCTTAATTCTAAGTAAGCTTTTCCAGGGTATGTGAAGTTGGATTTAATGACTTTTGGGGACTCTTTAACTCAATGATTCTGAGACTGTTTAAAAAATAACTTACTGACTTGTTCAGACATTCCAAATTTGCATTTAATTGGCTCACCATCATTAGTGGCTATTGACTCAGGGGTTTACCCTAAGGAGTCAAAGCATGATCCACTTGAACCTTTGGTAGGATTATGGGTTTCCTCTGAGATTCAGGGATTCTTCTGTTCAGTTTTTTGTTTTCATATAACACCCTTTCTCTTTCTCCATAGCAATATCCCAAGTTCTGCTTAAACAATTCTAATTAATGTCTACATATCCCTCAGTAGAATGCAAGCATCTTATAACCGGGAACCATGCACGTTTTCTCACCTCAGCCCCCAGAAGAAAGCTTAACACAGACAGGTCCTTCCTCAATAAATATCTGTTGAGAGAAGGAACAAATCAGTGGATGCAATAAGCATTGCTAGTAAGTATAGCAATAAGCATTCTTATAGAAATGCTCTTGAGAAGTTGGAAGTAAATTGCAATTTTTTCTTAATTAATTAAATATTTCTTGAGCAACAGATTCTAGGCACTGAGATACTGAGATTTTTGTTCTTAAAGAATTTACAGGCTCAAGGGGGAAGCAAATAAGAAATTAGACAATTATAATTGATGCCATATGAAAAATAAGAGAAATAGGTTTTGTAGAAATACAGAAAGCAATATCTAGCTCAGTCTGGAAACGATCAAGTTCTCAGAGGGGGTGATACCCAGTCTAGCAACAGATCCTCAACACAAGAGGTGACATGGGTTTATCCCTTCTTGTGCATAAACTTCCTATCGGATCAGTAGTCAAACAGGGGAGCAAGATAGCAAAGAAGAGCCCAATCCATAGAAAGAATCTTGCTTCTATCCCACTCATAAGCCATGTGACCTTGAGCAAGTTACTTAACTTTTTATGTCTCAGTTTCTTTATTTTAGAATAAGAGCAATAGTAGTATTAGTCTCATGGAATTTCATGAGGAATAAATGAAACAAAACAGGCAAAGCACTTAGAATAAACCTTGACACTTGGAAGAACTCCATAAATATTTTTTCTCCTCATCGCCATTGCTGATGAGTACTTCATGGATGTGGCATATGTTGAGGGAATGGTTTGGAACAATAAGAGAAAGAACAATGAGTTAGGAAAGGACCAACTGATTAAAAAAATAACTGTATCAACTGTGTCTAAATAATGACCATTAGTTTTAGCCCATCCACCAATCCTCCATGGGATAGTTCTGACTTTGCTGATTATCTGATGAACAAAATAGGAGACTCATGGATCTCAACGTATCACTTTCAAACCTGCCTCCTCAGTTCCCAGAACAGATTAAGATATTAAAACTACAAGACAATTATCATATGACCTCTCTGATATGAGGAATTTGAGAGGCATGGCCAGGGGGTCGTGGGGGGTAGGGAGGGAAAAAGTGAAACAAGATGGGACTGGGGAGGGAGACAAACCATAAGAGACTCTTCATCTCAGGAAAGAAACTGAGGGTTGCTGGGGGGTATGGGGGGGGATAGGGTGGCTGTGTTATGGACATTGGGGAAGGTATGTGCTATGGTGAATGCTGTGAATTGTGTAAGACTGATGATTCACAGACCTGTACCCCTGAAGCAAATAATACATTTTATGTTAATAATAATTTAATAAAGGAAAAAAAGAAATTAAATCTGCAACACTATCATATTTATAAATATGTGAAGACCAGTCTACCTGTCCAAGTCAAATATTAATTTCAAGTCCATTTAATCAACCTTTACTGAGTACCTTCCATATGCATGAGTGTCAAGGATGACTATGACATGATCCTATTTGTAGAGCTTGCAGCCCTGTGAGGCAGATGGATGTGTGCACAGAAAATTAGAATATAACAAATGTAGTAAGTGCCAGAGGAGAAGTCTGCATAAAGGGCTACTGAAGAATTGAGAAAAGAGCAATACCTGTAGGAAAAAGTCGAGCAAATATGAGAAAGACAAATCCCTTCCAATTTACTTTGATATATCCACTAGGCTTAGAAAGTACTTTGTCGTAAAGATCCTCAATACATAGCTATCGCATTGCTGAATGGATGAATAAAGAGGTTAATTTTCCCTACTACCCCGTTCTTTTCTACCCCCTCCTCCCAACAACATCTTCCCACATGCTCTCTTCAACCCCAGGGGGAACCTCCATTTCATTACTCATCCCTTTCACTGCCTAATCTTTTGTAAACCTCTCAAAGGCCTCCTCTAGTATTGCTCAACAAACACAGGTGTCCTGGGTGAAGCATGCAGCATTTAAATCATGAGGAAAGCCTGACACAAATGAGCATTTTCCACTAATTTTTTACTGGAGAATGTGAAGTGCCGAATCGAGGGAGGACAGTGTGTGCTGTGTGGTCATTGTAATAACCATGCCATGTCCCACCTGGCCTTTTCCCTGGAACTCCCCTGCAGAGACAAGTGTCAGGTCTGCTAAGTTTTGTACATGTCTACATACACAGACACAAAACACAAGCTTCCTCTGGTTCCAAAAGGGTTGAACCCAACATACCTCCTTACCACCTCATCAGAAAAATAGGAAACCCTAAGGGAATCTAGGAAATGGAAACCCCACACCACCATGGCTGCAAGCAATGTAATACTTCACTCAGGGCCAAACCCTGCATTCTGTCCAATCTGTCCTTCCACTCTGTGTCAGCCCCACCCCCTCTTCATCCTTTCTGCACCCAGATTTTATTCTCAGTCCTAGATGGCCAACCGCCTAAAAGGTCTTCCAAACAAAATTACATCTCCTTCTCTTTTCATCCCCAGAGCATGCTGTATCTAAACCACGTGGCAACTTCACTCCTCATAATTCAATTGTTAAATTGACAGAAGAGATTTGTTTAGAGGCTCTCAAAACTCAAAATTTCAAATGACCTATCTTCCCCAAATGCTCAGAAGACCTTGATGTCTATTGTTTTTCCAGGAACTTTGCAACTTCCACAGTCTGGAGAAGGGTCAAGTGCCTGCACTCCAATTTTCTCCCCATTTTTCTGGTCTGAGAAGACAAAAATATCATCTGGGATTTATGGCAAACTATAATCTGTGTGGTGTCTTTGCATGAAGATGACATGGAATGCTTGGATGAAGAATTTTTTTCTTATCCATAGATTGTGCACAACACTATGCAGAGAACTCTCCAAGTTTTGGAACTAAAAAACTAAAAACTTCCAAATATTTAAGGAAGCATTTTAGAAAGTTCTGAGGGAATAAAAAGTGCTAAGATTATAGGGGAAAAATAAATGGAGAGAGGAAGAGAACTGAAGCCAAAGAAAAAAGAAAAGGACAAGAACAATAATGCGGGGAGGCTTATATCCAGAAACTTCCTCCTTTGAGCAGAACTTCCACTTAGATGTAATTCTAAATTCCAGGAGAGGGGTAGTCAAAGTCTGTGCACTGATTTCTACAGGCTGTTTTAGAATATTATGGAGTGAGCTGCCAAAAAGTGAGAGGCAACATGTTCCCAGACGTGCTCTGCTATTTTTAATCAGAAAATGTGGGTCATTGTCTCACTTCTGCTAATAAAACAAGTGATCGTGGGCACATCTTCACCTGGCTAGCCTCAGCTGCACATCTTATGTCCTCAGCCAACTCCAGCCACATCTCACCACCCTCCTTATGACTACTATTGTCCTTATCATTATAGTCTTCCGCCTGGGAAATTGTAACAGCATCAGAAAGGTGTAAAAAAACTGTAAGCCTTGGATACCCAGCCATGGACACATATTAGAATCACCTCGACAGCTTTTAAAACTACCAAGCCTAGGCCAGCCTTTTATTTTCTTTTTTTTTCTTTTTTTAAGATTTTATTTATTTATTTGACAAGGAGAGAGAGACATCATAAGTAGGCAGAGAGGCAGGCAGAGAGAGAGGAGGAAGCAGGCTCCCTGCTGAGCAGAGAGCCCAATGCGGGCCTCGATCCCAGGACCCTGAGATCATGACCTGAGCTGAAGGCAGAGGCTTTAACCCACTGAGCCACCCAGGTGCCCCTAGGCCAGACTTTTAAGTGGTTAAATGGACATCTATGGAGGGTGGCCCTTGGCAGTGTATTTTTTAAAAGCCCTCCAGATGATTCTAATGAGCCTCCCTGGACTGAGAATCACTGTTCTAGCCTAGTCTCTGGGAAATTATTTATTTATGTATTTAAAAGACATTCCTGAGTGCCTACAGGATATCTGGAGCTGTGCTGGGTACTTAGCAGTGAACAAGACAAAATCTTAAGCTCTTTTACATTCAGCTGGGGAGAGGAAGACAACAGATAAACAGATAAATAAATCACATAGTTCCATATAATGCTGTAAAGAATATAAGATGTGATGTATAGAAAGTAACTGGAGAGGTCAGTTAGTGACTATGCAGTTTTCTGCATCGTCAGAAGAGATTGCTCTAGAAGATGATTCTGGGACTATGAAAAGTATCCTACTAGAAGATTAGGAAAAGAACATTCTCAGGCAGAGAAATAGCAAGTGCAAAGACCCTGGGGTACTTGGCAAAGATATGGAAGACCAGCACTGAAGGAGCAAAGACCTTCAGTAAAACAGGATGGTGATATATGCCCCCAAACTATCACACTGCTATGTTGCAAAGATATGTGAGGTGTCAGGAAGCACCTGAGGAAGAAAAGCCCAGTAAAAATACAAGGGTGTGCTATTTCATTGTTATCACACCTTTCTAATGTAACTCAATGGCCTAGATACCAAATGACAGCTCCCTGATATCCCACTGACTTAGCTGTGAAACCCATTCATTGCACTGTGATGCAATTGTAGAATCCAGTCCTGGACAGATTTTGTAGATATACAGCTATGTTCCAGAAATCTGTGATGAAATGTGGAGACAGGTTTCCATTTATTAGATTCTGCTCTCCTGATGCAAGAGACAAAGTTCGAAGTAAAAATTTAAAGTTCTTAAAATGTGCCACAGGAGGATGGGTTACCATGCTGCTAAACTGGGTAATGGGCTACCCAGATGGCCTCCTTCCTGGGCAATTTGACAGCTTGCCTTTTGCAACATTCCATACCTCCACCCAGAGATAGGAATACAGAAAGTCTAATCACATTACCAGTTTCTACTATCCCTGAGAAAGGTACTTTGGTAAAAGGACATTCTTTTTTTTTTTTGGTTAAAATTTGTTTCATTAGTGTTTTTAATCATCTTTAACCTTGTAAGTAACACAAACTTGCCTTTTCCTTATTATAAAACTGAAATAGAGAAGGCAGAAGTGTCTTTAAACATGACCCCTGATCTCCAGATGTAGCTATTATTAACAGACAGTTACTGTGCATTCATATACCTACGTAGGTGCCTGTGCCATGGAAGATATGCAGAGTCTTTTTCTTTTTACATAAATGGCCTCATAATGAATGTCTCCAAAGGGATATCCACAAGGAAACCTACGGTAAACATTGGCTGTCAGTGAATACATGGTATATTTAGATTTGGGGGTTCTATGCAGCTCTTTAGAAGAATAATGGAGGGGTAGGGGGTGAGGGGATGAGTGAGCCTGGTAGTGGGTATTAAGGAGGGCACATATTGCACGGAGCACTGGGTGTGGTGCTTAAACAATGAATCTTGGATCACTGAAAAAAAATAATGCAACTCTAAGTGAATAGGTAAAGCTTCAAGAGCCGCTGCTAAATTTCCTTAACCTTTTTTTCTGATTCAATTTCATTGTTCCTTCAGCCATGTCTCAGGAGTCAGGGAGGTTTAGCCAGTTATATACAGAAAGTTGAAGCATCTGGAGGAAGCAATAGGAATGGGCCCCAGACCTTCCAAGAGAGTTGACACGGGGAGACACAGTGAGAGAGAAGGTTTGATTTGGTAAGCCAAGCATAGCCAAGGGTATACAACAATCTTGTCATAGGTCAGGCAGTTTATTAGCAATTGGGAAAGAGCAAATAAACGTGATTTCCAGAAGGTGGATGAAACTCATAAGTAGAAAATTCAAAGCAGATGCTACTTTGACATGCTCAGCTGTGGATGGTCCTATTAGTGGTACCTGGGTTCTGGGGACTAGGTTGGAATTCAAGGTCAGGACTGTCAGTCCTCAGAGGAAAGCAAGGAAGTATAAGTTAGGGTCACCGTTCATTATTCTGTGTGTGTATGTATGTACATATGTACGACCAAACATCTCCTATGTGTTAAGGACTATTCTAGGTGCTGCAGATACAGCTCTTGATAAGACAAGCTCAGTTCCCGCCATTACATAAACACAAATATTATTGTGGTGATCATTTCACAATATATGTAAATATTGAGTCATTGTATTGTACATCTGGAACTAATGCAATGTTGTATGTTAATTATAATTCAATTTTTAAAAACCTGAAAAAAATAAAATCAATGAACCAATAAAAATATAAACACACAAGGAATATATTTTCAGTATATGTGCTGCCGAAGTGAGCACAAATAATATACTTTCAAAGACTGATAGATATATAAGGACTTAGGAGGATCAAGTGCAGACTATATGAGATGGAGTCAGGGCAGGACTTTCTGAGGAATAGACATTGCAACAGACACATGAGTGAAGCAAGGGATAGAACCAGATAAATCTAAGAAGATACATGGTACGGTTAAATGAATACTCAAAGGGAATTGGAAGGAAGTAGATTACTTCAATCCACCTTGCTTCAGTCATTCATTCATCTGTCAAGTATTTGTTGAGGGCCCACTGTGTAAAACACTCTGATAGGCCTCAGGGACACAATAATATACAAGGTAGACAGGGTCCTGCCCTTATGAAGTTTATATTCTATTAGGGAGAGAAAGAAATAGGCATAAGAAATGTCATGTACAAATCCAAAGATATGAAGGAGCTTAAGTGTTGAGTGAGGAACTGAAAGAAGTCTCCTGTAGTTGGGGTCAAGTGGGATGGGTTTGGGAGACTGACATAGAGATCAGAGAAGTTGGTAAGATCCGTGTCTTATAGGATCTTATAAATCAGGAGAAGGACTTTGTATAACTTCCAAATTTAATTGGAAGACATTGAAGACTTCAAACAGGAAATGGTATGAGGGGATGACATGATCTGGTTCATATTTTAACTCCCATCAAATACAGAGAATAGATTGGAGGGAGGCAATGTGGCAACAGGAATATGAGTTTGGATGTTGTTGGAATAGCCTGGGCTACAGTGATGGCAGTGGAGACACAAAGAAGATGGCATCTTTAAGAGATAGCTCAGCTATGGAATCCAAAGCCTTGGGGATAGATTTGGATCAAGGATAAAGGAGGGGCAAAAATACAGGTTGACTCCTAGGTAGGTATCTGACAGAGGTGGATGCTTGTACCACATCTGAAATGAATGAGGCTGTGTGGGACTCAATTGATTTACACACATCTCTCCTTCTGCCTCTCTGAACTACCTACCCCTTTAGATGGTGCCTTTTCAATAAGCAATAAGCTACCCAGTAACGTACTACAGTCCTTTCAGATATTTTTAAGTTAATTTTATTCTTTATTAGTAATATTTTATATGGCTGGAAAATTAAATGATACAAGTATTACAGAATAAGGAATACACTAAGAAGTCTAGCTACTAGCTACTAGCCCTCCCCATGCAACAAGCTCAGTGGCTTAAAGCAACAGTTTATTTAGCTTGTCATTCTGTGGTGGGCTGAATAAGTTTTCTAGTCTGGGTGATCTTGATGAAACTCTGCTAACTATCCTCCATGCTTCTGGGGTTAGTTGGCCACTTGGCCAGAGGCTGGTGATCTAGGATTGGTGTGATGATTATACTGCATTCACTTAGCTTACCTGCAAGTACATTTCCCTTCCCTATATAATTCTGGATTAGGGTGGACAACACAAGATACTTGCATGATGTTTGGAGGGTAGAAGGAAGCCACTGTCATTATGCTTGGAATGTTGGTTTAGGGTCCCGGGTACCATTGTAACTCCTGCACTTTTTTGTTGACTAACTGGGTCACTCTATGCCATGGGGCAGTGGCATGATCCACATTCTTACAGCTCTCATGGATTTCCTTCTTCTGCTTTCCTAAGTCCTGAGCTAGGCACATGTACATCTCCACAGCAAAGAAATCTGAAGCAATTGGAGACAGACACAGGTTCTAGTTTGTCCTCAATCTGTCTTGCCTTGTATTCACCTTTTCTTTATGACTACCTGCCCTCTAACCTTCAGTGATTTCAGGAACAGCATCAGATAAAAAAGCAGAAGCCTTCCATAGATTTCTTTAGCAGCTCTCCTTTGCGGTCTCTGGCTAATGTCTTTTAATTGTGCAAGGTTTAATCCCTCTACTACAGCCTTTACTCCATGTCACTCTGCAGTTGATAAGCTGTTGACTAGGTTTGGGGGGTGAGACATGGGTCGGCAGTTGAATCATGTGTTTCTCACATCCATCAGGCTAACCTGGCCTTCTTCACATGGCACTCAGAGGGCTCCAACAGCAGCAAGCCAAGGCAATGCCCCAACTCTGCTTGCTTCACATTGGCCAAAGAAAATTTCATGGTCAAGCTCAGAGACAGTGTGGCAAGACAGTATCTAAAAAGAGTGGAGAAAGAGAAATGAGAGCCAGTGAAGTTATTACTGCAAACAAGTCACATCACTTGTGTTGGTTTCTTCTGTGTCCCTCCAGCATTTCCTCACAGGAACACAATCAAATATGAATACATGGTTTATCTTCTTTCCCCTAGAAAGTACTTTGCTCTTTCTCATGTCAAAGACAGTACACCATATATATTGCTCAGACATTTCCTTTTTTCATTTAACAACATATCTTAGCAATATATAGTGTTCTATTTTTTATATAGCTGCATAATATTTCTTTGTTTGAACACATTAGAGTTTACTTAATTAGAACCTCATATGTGGATATTTTTGCTACTTCAACAATGCTGTAAAGAATCAGTTTGTACCTTGGTCATTTTTATTCATGCTGTCAACCTTTTAGTTCAGCATATTTTATAATTTCCTCCAGTGATTGCCTTGCAAGCTGAGATTTTTTCCCTGCATTTTTCATATCAGTGTCATGCGGTCTGAGCATCCAACTTATCTCTTGATGCTGGACATTGAGAAGGTCATATATGTACTATCCTTAGTGGATTCATTCTCAAACTTTAATGTGCAAAACTTTCACTAGGGAGTGGAGCTAAATAAACATTCAGATTCCCAGATCTCAGTCTCCAGATCCTCTGAGAAGTAGTTCCAAGAGTGGAGCTTGAAATTTTTATTTTTAAATAAGTGCCTCAGATCATTAGGAAGAAGCCGACCTGTTACACACCCAGAAGCAGGTTTTCAAATACTGGTTACCCGGAAGTATAGGGCAGTAAACATACCAAGGACTCACAAGAGGATGACACATTCTCAGGAAAACACAACCTGCAATTTAAGACAAATATTACATTTGTTGATTCAATTCATCTTCTCTTGATATTTCCCAGTCCCTGCACCCTACTGCATATTATGGGGTAAAAGATGTTGTGGTGATGGGATAAAGGTGCAAAATTAGAAGGCAGTGGTGAAAGATTGCTTAATCTGGAAAGAAGCCCAGCCTATGTACAAGTAGACTCTGAGATGCCAAGAGGCAACTTGAGTTCAATGGAGGTTTCTAAGATTCAAGCCAGACTGAGTTCTCTCCTTGCTGTGTTCCAAGAAAACAACACTCCAGGAAAACAACATGGTTGGCAGAGCAGCATAGATGCCAGTAGTGGTAGCAGAGCCTGAGAGCAGGCACTAAGACGAATTCCCAATACTAAGTGCACAGACAGAAATGAGATTCTGGAATGTAGGCAGGTTCTAAGATGTTATTCAACCAAGGGCTTTAAGATGGCTTCCTCTGACTACAGCCACATTACCTAGACCTTTGTTTCATTCCAGTATCCATTATAAAATAATTACTGATGAGATTCCTTTCTTATGCACTCTTATAGAGCAATGCTCTTTTCCTCCAAAATACTTACTTCACATCTTTTTAGTGTGGTTAATTGATTAGCATTTGTTTCTACATAGAAGGCCAAAAACCCCATAAAAGCAGGATTCTGACTGAATTTTGCTTCTACTTATCAGATTAACTCACTGTAGTTAAAATGATAGGGTACAAAGCAAAGGTTGTATCTAGATGTGAACGTATCACACTATGCCTGGGTAAAAAGAGACAAGATTTGAACGATATAGAACCAGAAACAAGTTTGTTGAAAACTTGCCTAATTGTTACACATGTAAGACTGTAAACAGAGGATTCATTCATTCTCATAGAATCCTACTTGCAACAAATGCAGTCTATAGAACTGTAATTGCAGTCTATAGAACTGCAAATGCTACATGCGTTTATTATTTTTCTTTTTTTAATTGAAAAACAAAGGAAATGGAATTTATCATTATACCTATATTTGTAGGACACAAATCTACATTGGTACTATAAACTTGAATCAACAAAAATACAATATTTTTTTCATTCTCTTTGCAGAAAATATTTAAGAAGCAATTAAAGAATATTCAATCAAAAACTTTAGTTAGAAAATATATCAATGTGCCAGACAGCTAACAAAAATGTTACTTTGTGATATATATGTGTTAATTGTCAGCTTTTAAAAAGCTGTAATTTATTGTGATTTCTTTTCCTTTTTTTATTTTTTTATTTTTTTAAAGATTTTATTTATTNACATGGGTAAGATCTGTTGTCTTTTTTTTTTTTTAAAGATTTTATTTATTCATTTGACACAGAGAGAGAGATTACAAGTAGGCAGAGAGGCAGGCAGAGAGAGAGGAGAGAGGAGGAAGCAGGCTCCCTGCTGAGCAGAGAGTCTGATGTGGGCCTCGATCCCAGGACCCTGGGATCATGACCTGAGCCGAAGGCAGCGGCTTTAACCCACTGAGCCACCCAGGCACCCTGTGATTTCTTTTCCTATAATCACAATTTTATATTATTTTTCTGAATGAGGGTCCCCCCAAATCAGGATCTGTCTATGGGCACTTCCATGATTCTTCTGTACACATTAGATAACAAAACCATTGTACAATTACTTTAAATCGAGATTACAGTCTTAATTTATAAAGTTTAATGAGATTCTAAAATGTTAAAAAAATCCCAAATTGATTTAGAGTTAATTCTTCTTTCCTTCTTGTTTAGGGTGTATTTCAGGTTGGAAAACTGCAGTCAGGAAAGGGAAGGTTGGTGGATTTCTTCTATATTTTCCTATACTATCTTCTCTTCTTTCTCCATCCACGCCCTTCCTGGCCAGAAGTTTCTGACCCCTCATAGGTCAGAAGGGAGTGGTCAAGAAAGGTCTTAATGGAATCGCATTACCTGGTTTCCTGTTCTCTGAGCCTGGCAGATTCTGTCTCAATAGGGATATTTTGATAGGCTCTCACAAAATTCTCCACTGGGTTCCTCTCTCCACAGATCCTTTGATTCAGAAAGATGCAAAAGATGTCTCTTTTGAGTGACTGCTATTGATTCCTTCCTTACCAAAGGTGTTCACCTCCAAATTCTTGTTGCTGGATCCTTCTGTACCTCAAGGATCAGAAATAAGCCATCTCTCTCTCTCTCTCTCTCTCTCTCTCTCTCTCTCTCTCTCTCTCTCAATTGGTCCACATTTGATCCTTAGGAAATATTGCATCCCCTGCTCCAACATGTCCTGACTCCAGTGCTAAAACAATGGACAACCCTCTTTGTCTTATAGATTTCCCAGGTAAGGGATGAGATTACTCCTAACTGCATAGTGGTTTCCTCAAAATCTCCTCTCACTAGACTAGAGGTGATGTATAGTAGATCTCATGCTACCTCTCCCTTTTTATGGTCTTGTCCTGGCTGAGGGGTCAAAAAGTCATCTACCAGATCCTCAGGATCATTTTCATTGATCAATATGCAATTGGCAATTTGGTACTTCGTTTTGGAATTTCCAGTCAATTATATTTTGGGGCCTAGTCATAAGTTCAATTTTAACATCCTGTTATAGCTTCATTGCCTTTGCTTCATTTCATGGTATGCAGCTCCTTTGTTTTTTGGACCACAAAATTCATTAGCTGTAAAGAAAGGCATGGTCTTTTTAAAATGTTAGATATTGTATGTTTGAATTAGCTCACTCTTTTGCTCTCACATTTTTTCTCTTTTAATTACTTTGGAAGGAATCAAATTGTGCCAAAATATTTTTGCCCAGTGGACGGGTCTATATACATACAAAATTAATTAATTAATTCCTTCAACATCAAGTATATATTGAGTCTTTTGTGCAAAGCACTCTACGAGGCACAAAAAAAGTCAATACAATACAAAATAGGTAAAAGGAGATTGTTCTACATCTATTTATCACCTTCTCAACCATCTATTTTTGTCTAAACTCTTCCCAAAATCCAGAGAAGCTAGAGCCAGACTAGTAGAAGGATGTTGCTAACGACACATCAATGCTTTCCTTCAATGCAGGATTAAACCTTCAGTAGATTAGAACTGAGAATCTCTCTCCTTCATGTTCCCAAAAGACAGTTACCCTCTTAGAAGCTTTTGTTCATCATCTCACAAGTGGCAGATTCCAATGTGGTGGCCTTTCTTCCCAGGAACACACTCTACATCCAGTGTGAATTTCCATCGCTCCCTAGCACTGAAATTTTCTCCTCGATATCCCACTTGGATTCTAATTTTGAAATTGATTATTTATTTTTATTAAATTAGGTCCCTTAGGCTGCATGATTTGATAGAATTCTTCACATGTCCAACTGCTAATACAAGTTGATGACAAATTCTCAAGTCTTAGAAAAAGAACTTTTTCTATCTTGGGGTTGGGTTTGGCAAGGATCCTTTTCAAGAGTCCTGAAAGAAGACAGAATCCTTTTCTTGAAGTGTTAACTTTCTCAATCAAGACAGGCTCTGTTGAGAGTTGGATCCCTCCCCAGTGCTCTTTGCTTTAGATGAGGGGTGGAGGGGTAAATTTCTTTCCTGGAACCCAGGAGAATAAGGAGTGACCTTACATGTCTCCTCCCAGAGACTTCTGGGAAGAAGTTGCAGCTGCCATTTTAGTTTTCGTACAGACAGTATCCTGTGTCTTTTTTCTTTTTCTTTTTTTTTTTTTATGGCTTCAAGGAGTAAAATCAAATATATCTTCTTTATGACCATGCCAGGTTCTGCATTTTGCTAAGCACTAAAGGTTTTTTTAGGTCTTAAAACAAGTGTCAGGGGTTTTAATTCTATAAAAAAGAAAGAACTGGATGTTCCGAAGGCAGACCACATGGTCGCCACTTAAAAGTACAAGTTTATAGCATATGGCTGAAACTTTCTAGTAATGCTGAAATGATTTTGTATAAGTGTACTGTTTCCAAATATTTTTCAGGATTCATTTGGGAATGATTAAACTAATGTTACATCTTTTCAGTGTTATGAAAAAGATGACTTTTAATCGGAGAGAGATTTCAGCAGATCACTAAGGAAATAAAACCGACCTGGTCTCCTTCTCCTGGTATGTGGAGGGAAAGGGCTTTGTTATTAGGGCACCTCAGGACACTCTGGGTGTCTGCTATGTATCCAAAAGAATGAAGAGCATACACCCTCTGGAACTCCCTGGAGAGTTTAGAACTGACTTTTAGTTAAAGCAGGGTATTGCTATCATGCCCATGACAACCTTGGAACTCTCAGAAGGCATGCCACCAATTTGCTCTGCAGTCCCAGCAAGGATATGCTTCATTGCATTATACAAATATACAAATGAAATGAAAAGGACTGGTCAGAACCATCTGGGAATAGGTCAAGAGAGGAATCTGCAAGGAAAAGCTAGCCAAGAGCTAAATGGGTGTTATGAGGACAGTGTGCCTATTGGGGGGACCCCTGCATGCATTTGGACAACCCCATGCTGACAGGGAGGTCTCCTGAATGTTTTATGTACTGGCTACAGTCCCATGAATGCTGGCCTAAAGTCATTGATACATAATGGAGAGAGACACAGCTTACCCAAGGTAAATCCAAGAGGAAAAAGCAAAGCAGATGTAAATAAAAAATAATTTATAAGTCTCTGGGTTAGTGCCCTCATTGGTTCAAGGAAGGAAGGAGACAGGGCTACAGAAGAAGTTCCAGGATTGCTAGAAGATATTTATAGACTAGTCTTCTTGACTATATTAATCCAGTTCCAACTTAATATAGTCATATAAATCTTAAGGACGAGCTACCTTATGGATTCATCTAAAGTGTGTCTGTGTATGTGTGTCTAAGTAAAGAGATTTTTAATTAATTAACTAATTAATGAATTTAAAGATATAGGGGCACCTGGGTAGCTCAGTGGGTTAAAGCCTCTGCCTTTTTCTCAGGTCATGATCTCAGGTTCCTGGGATTGAGCCCCGCATCGGGGTCCCTGCTTGGCAGGGAGCCTGCTTCCTCCTCTCTGCCTGCCTCTCTGCCTACTTGTGATCTCTTTCTGTCAAATAAATAAATAAAATCTTTAAAGATATATATATATATTTTTAAGTAATCTCTACACCCAACATGGGGCTTGAACTCGCAACCCTGAGATCAAGAGTCACATGCTCCACTAACTGAACCAGTTAGGCACCCCTAAAGAGATTTAGTAAAAGAAATTGGTTCACACTATTATAGAGGTAGGCAAATCCCAAGATCTGCAGGGTAAGTTGGCAACCAGGAGACCAAAGAAGAACAAGTGTTTCCATTTGTGTCTAAAGGCAGGAAGAGAGCCAATTGTTTTAGTTTGAGGGTAATCATTCGGGAAGAATTCTCTCTTACTCAGAACACTAGCATTTTTGTTCTGTTCAGGCCCTCAACTAATTGGATAAGGCCCACCCACATTAGAGACGGCAAGTTGCTTTACTCAGTCTACCAATTTAGGTATTAATGTCACCCTAACATACCCTCACAGAAACAATCAGAAGAATGTTTAACCAAACATCTGGGCACCCCGTGGTCCAGTCAAGTTGACACAAAATTAAATATCACAACTCCACCCCTTATCAATATGGCCCCCACATGCATCTCCTTGAACTATACTTAATCTCCACTGAAGATAATAATAAAGTCATAATTCTACCTAACATGATACAACTGTCCTGCATATAACCAAAAATGCAGTAACCCCTTCCCCAAAAGAGAAAGTAGAATACTTGAGTGGTGTTTACTCTTCTCCTTGGTATCCCATTACTCAAACACTAGGATGTGAAGTTAACAACACTTAAATGCCACAATACAAAATCAATATATCTTATGTTACATGATAAAGGGATCAGAGAGAAAGAAAATAAATGTATTTAAATATAAATATACAAATATACACACACATAATCATATGCATAACAAAATTAGGAAAAATTCATGTCATATGCATGATAATCACAGACCTCATTTCTGTAACTGGTTACATGGTTATAATTGGGTTTATGACTACCTTCATCCACTGTCCATTCTGTAATTTCTTTGCCTTCAGCAAGTGTCTCAGCTGGAAGTGGTTATTTATATGGTGAGGTGACCCAAAGTATTATTCATTAAGAACTTGGGACATAAGTAGTGCTACTTGGACTGGATTGTTGTAGTTTTCCATTGACCTTAGTCACAGGGCATAGTAATACTAAGAGATTCCCTGTATTCCAAATACACTCTTCCTTACCTTTATAGTGGAATAGTAATCCAATTTCCTCTTGGTAATTTGGATCCATCACCAAATCAGCACAGTAATTCCCTTCTTAGTCTGTTGATTCAGAAGCATGAGGAGTCCAAGGTGGCAAGGCAGCAGTCTTCATTTCCAGTTCAATGAAATCATTGCTGTGTCTCCTGAGGGAATCATTCCTCCCTTTGGAGCTTAGACTTCTAGGCCTACAGAGCATAACGTCACAGGAATAGGAAGCAAAAATTTTGCTAGTGGGTCACTAAGGGTAGTAGTGCCACACCTGTTTCTACTCCTTAATTGCTAGACCTGTGAGTCCTAGCTCTATCAGAGAAATTACACCACATATTAGATGCTGATTCAAAGCATATACGGCCTTCTGAAGAACCTTGCCTCAGCTCTGCAAAGCATTCCCACCTAGCTTGCAATGTGACTGGGTCTTCAAAGACCATTCTACCATTCTCTCAAGACAGTTGCTTCAGATTGGTGAGGAAGACCAGTGAACTATGACCATTCACATAGTAAGAACAGTGAATTCTATGAGCATGGGTCCATTGCTGCACTTCCTTTGATGCGAGGTGAGTGTCTTGACCAGACATGCTCTGTGTGGAATATCATAATGGTGGATGAGGCATCCTGTAAGTTCACAGATGGTAGTTTTAGCAAAAGCACTGCACACAGGGAGGGCAAATTTATATCCAGTGTGTCTATTCCAGTATGAACAAAATGTTTCCCCTTTTATGATGGTAGGGATCAAGACAGCTAGCTGATGATCCTGGGGAACGATGCTGTATCAGGTACTCAGTGTTGGTCTCTGCTGTGGTTACCAGGTCATTTGGCAGCAGAAGTAGCCAGGTTGAGCTTGCTGAGTACACAAATTTCTTCACGTTCTTACCATTCAGAGAAGTCTATTCACTTACCTCTTCCCCATGTTTCTTTGTCATTAGTTTTCTAATCATACGCCTTCCAAGTCCTTAACCATCCACCCAAACCATTGGCCATGGACAATAAATCAATGTATAATCACATGTCTGGCCATTTCTCTTTCCAAGTCAAGTGATCAACCAGGTGCACTGCTCAGAGTTCTTCCCAGTGTTAAGATTTTCCCTCACCACTGTCCTTCATGTATGTCCCAGAAAGGGACTGTAGGGCTATAGCTGTCCACTTTCTGGTGGTGCCTGCACATCATACAGAACTACCTGTAAGTGAGGCCCGAGTCTTCTTTGTCACTGATGGTAGAGGGCTCTTCTAGGGTACCAGTGCAGGCTAAGAGAGAAATGCTATTATAGTAGGAGTGGAGACTATGGGCATTTGGGCCAATTTGTCATATAATCACTTGTGTCTTCATGGTCTACTTGGTCCTCATCATATATATAACCACTTTCATCTGATGATGAAGTGCTTCTGTGCACACCCATGGGTCAGATAACTCCCAGTTCATGATTGGCATCCCAGGTCACATGTATCCCAGGTAATGTTTTGATCTATAGGTAAGTGTCCAGTCTCTACAAAGGTAGCAGGCCAAGAGCTGTTTCTGAAAGGGAAAGTAGTTATCCACGGAAATGGCAGTATTGTGTAGCAATTCACCTACAGAGACCTGCAAAAGACTCCAAAACAGCATCCCTATCTTCCACTGCCACTCAAGTACCATTGGATCAGCTGGATTAGATGGCCCAAGTGGCAGAGCAGCTCGTACAGCCATCTCAACCCACTGCAGAGCCTTTTTTGTTCTGGGCCCACTCAAAATTAGCAACTTTTCTGGTCACTCAGTGACCAGTCTGGAGTAATACACTAAAATGAGGAATATTTTTCCTCCAAAATTTGAAATAAGTATCCCTAAAAAAGACCACTTATTTTCCACCTTAGAAAACATATTTTTACATGCTTCATACCACTGGGATCCTAGAAACCTCATTGCGATGAAAGAATCCTAAATTTTAGTCAGATTAATTTCCCATCCTCTGACATGTAAACATCTTACCAATCAGTGTAGAGTAGTTGCTACTTCTTTCTTACTAGGTCCAATCAGCCCAGTGTCATTAATGTAATCAACCAGTATGATATCTTATAGAAGGGGAAGGTGATCAAGATTCCTGAAAAATAAGATATAGGGTTGAAGAGTTGACATACATCTGAGATAGGACAATCTTTCACTGTATTTCTGGCCTTGCCAGCTGAAAGAAAATTGCTTCTGGTGGGCCTATGGACAGGGATGAACAAAAAGGTATTTTCTAGATCAGTAGCTTCGAATCAGGTACCAGGGGATGTGTTAATTTGCTCAACTGTTAATTTGCTCAAGCAATAACAACACATTTGATATAGCAGTTGTAATGGGAGTTATCACCTGGTTAGGCTTATAATAGTCCACCATCATTCTTCAAGTTCCATCTGTCTTCTGTGCAGGCCAAATAGGCAAGGTGAATGGGGATGTGGTAGGAATCACCATGTCTGCATCTTTCAAGTCCTCATTGGTGCCACTAATCTCTGAAATCCCTCCAAGAATATTGTATTAATTTTGGTTTACTATTTTTCTAGGAAAAGGCAGTACTAATAGCTGTCACTTGGCCTTTTCCATGATATTAGCCTCATTCCACAGGTCAAGGACCAAAGTAGGGGATTCTGCCATCTGCTAAGTACATCTATTCTTATCATGCACTCCAGAACTGGAGAAATAACCACAAGGTGGTTCAGGGACCCACTGAGCATACTGTTGGATAAACCTGCGCTAAAGTGTCACAAACTTGATCTCCATAAACCCTTACTCTGACTGTACCATAGTGATATTTTGGGGCTCCTAAAATCAGTGTCAGCTCAGAGCCAATGTCCAGCAGTCATAAAAGTCATAAAAGTTCTGATTTATTTTCCCCCCATGTACAGTTATCCTGGAAAAAAGGCTATAGCCCCCTCTGGGGAAGATTAGGAGGAAGAGTAACAGCATGAACTTTGGCAGTGTTCTTGTCCTCAATGGTACCCAACCTCCACCTTCATTCGGGTAGTTCTGTAAACTGACTCAAGTTTTGGGATTGATTGAGGGGCTGTGAGTCTGTTTTTATGATTTAAGTTCGACTTTTGTTCACTTAACAAAGACATTGTCTTCTTCTTTGTGAAACTGAGAGGTCTCCTCTCTGTATTACAAATCTTAGCATCTTTCTTCCTATGAGATGTGTTTGCTTGTAGTGTCTGTTGAGCCTACCAGATTTCCTAGTATCACAGGAGCTAGCATTTATTCTGTGTCTACTATTGACAGGCACTGTTCTGAGTGTTTTACCTATTATTTATTCCTTACCCACCTCTTATTAGTGAAGAAGTTGCCCATGGTTGAATGGACAATAAGTAATATAACTGTTGTGTGAACCCATGGGGTCTAACCCCAGGGCCCATGTTTTTACCCAGCCTTTCTATGCTGGGCAGGAAAGAGGATGGAAAGGGACTTAGGAGTTTTCTAGTTTCTAGGATGTTTTATCTTTTTTTTTTTTTTGAATAGTGTCAGAAAGGCCACTGATTATAAGGCACCTTGGCTGTTTTAAATTACATTGCATCAAAAACTAATAATGTATTTTATGGTGACTAACATAACACAATAAAAAAATTTACATTGCAGTTGCTTATTTGTATCTGCCCCCAACATATCCCATGTCTAAAGGAGGAAGGCCCCACAAGACTAATTCCTTTCTCCTTAACTAAATCCCGTTACCTTGTTCCATCAAAAAAGAAAAGAAAAACAACCCTCTTGCCTATATCTTTACTCTTCCTGTCTCTTCAAAGTATTTTCCCTTCCACAGGTCTGCTCTAGCTTTGGAAACAAAATGAAACAAAAAACATAACAGCAAAAACTTTCCTCAAGCCTATGTATTTCTCTGAGTTCAATTCTACTACTTTTTGTTTTCCTCTTTGTCAATTGAATATCCATAAATAAGGGTCTACACTTGCTGTAATCACTTTATAACCTCCCAGTTCCTCTGTAACCCAGGGAAAGCCCTACTTTATCATCAAAATACTCCTGCTTCCCTCACCTACAATTTTTTAGTTCCTGACCCAATGGTCTTTATTCACGTGGCATTACTGAGGGCATCTTCATTCTTGAAACCCTCCTTTCCCTTGGTCTCTGACACCTCTCTTTCCTCGCTCTTCTCTTCTCTCTGCCTAATGCTTAAATCTTGGTGTTTTCTGGGTTTTTCTTCACAGGCTTCTTTCCATTCTCCATGGTAAGCCTTGGTAATGTTCCCTCATCTGCTTGTCTGCAAATCACTTCCTTCCCATTGGTCGAGCTGGCCAAATCAGTAACCTCTTAGGAGAACCCCTTAGCTCTTCCTTCTTTTTTGAATCCAACTTACATATAAACTTTACTTCTTGAAAGAATATCAAACCCATCCTTCCACCATCCCACTGCTCTGCCTTAGGCGTTTCTCCTCTTTCATTCTCTAAGCCTTCACAATGATCTTCGATGTCTTCCTGCCTTATTTTCTCAAATCTGTCTTCTGGAGAGACCACTCTAAAATATATTTTGTCACTTTCCTGCTTTCAAACCTTCAGTGACTCACCTATTACCTGCAGGATAAAAATCCAAATTCATTAGCAGGGCATGGAAAATCATTCATGATCTGTCTTCTGACATATTGCCAAATCATTTCCTATCAACATCTGCCATTCCAAACTGTTTTCAAATGCTGGAATATACCATGCTATCTTACCTCTCTGTCTGCTTCATACACACTAGTTCCTCTGTCTGAAATTCCATCATGCATTCATTTGACAACTCTTGAACATCTTTCAAGGCTCTGCTCAAAAAGCATCCCTCTAATGATTCTTCCATGACTCCCTCAAACTTGCTCAGGCCTTCCTTCTTCCATGCCTCCATTTCTTTCACAGTGATTTGTACACCTGTAACCTATAAGGGCTCTACAAGCCTCTCACTTGTTGATTCAACAAGTATTTTTCAAGCTAGTCACTGTTTAAAGCATGGGGGACACAGCAATAGAGCAATCATATGAATCCTGTCCTCAGAGTGCTTACATTCTAGTGGATTGGTGGATTTACTTTTTAGCAACATTTTGCTGGATGAGTGGCCAAACATTTCCACAGTTATATTTTTAAAGCCTTCCATCAGGAGATGTTATCAGATCTCAGTAATCCATCTAAGCACTTCTGTCTCCCTCAATCACAAGAGAAAGCCCTATGGAATCCTCAAAAACATTTCCTACTTGGAAGTCTCCTGCCTAGTCAGGAACCCAGATACTTAATGATGTCACTGAAGGGGATAAGGAGTAGTGATCCTGGTGTTGAAACTAACCAAATAGTTGTGAATGTTGTAATAGGAACTCAAAGCTTTCTGTCTGAAAGAGACCTGCAGTTTCAAAATTTCTCCAGAAAAAGTGAGGTGAAAGCAAGGATAAGGAGGATGACCCAGGTGATAAAACTGGCCAGTGGTAAAAAATTAATAAATGAATAGTGTGTGGCTTGCAAGTATAAGTGATACAAAAGAGTCTGTCTGGTTGTAGTATGACGTGCTATGAGGGTTATATCCAGGCCTGAAAGAACATGATAAATCAAGTAGCCAAAGAAAGACTTTAAAAAATAATCTTGGAGATATTTGACTCAGTTGGTAGAGCATTCGACTCTTATTAATCTCAGAGCTATGATTTCAAGTCCCACAGTGGGTACAGAGATCACTTAAAATCCTTTTTTCAAAAAACATTTTAAAACATAATCTTGATCAAGTTACTGTTGTGTGTCTACTTTGAGGTTACCCTACTGTAGCTCTGATATTCTGAAGACAGGAAGATATGTTCCTGCATTGTGCCTGCCCAAAAGGAGCCAGTGGACCTCAATTAGCAAAAACAAAGATCCCAACAGAAGCAATTCAGAACCTACATTCTACCTGAAGTGTGATACCTGTGCCCTCCCTTATCATTGGAATATGAGATAGGGATTATTGTGCTTACTTTATGCATGAGGGACTTGTATATAAATCCAGGTTGGCTTGACTCTTAACACAAGACACATGCTGAGTCATCAGTAATGTCTGAGTAACTTGAAGTGATGGGCATTTCCAGACTTGAGAGCATGGGGGTCCATCTTCTCTGAGCAGGAAATTCAGGTTTTTTTTTCCCCCCCAAAGGGAATTGATCAGGCAACTGAAAATTTCTGGAGATTCATCCATGACCAGAGTCTCTTGTTTGTTTAATTCACCTAATGTGCATTCAGTTGTATTTTAAAGGATTTGGATATGCAATGGCTTTTGAAAACAATAGCAGCAAGAATAAGTTCTCCAGCCCACACTTATACTTGGCAAACTGAGCCCTGGCCTGAGGCAGGATGTGAGAAAAAATATAATTAGCATCCACTTAGCCATAGACTCTCAGGCCACAATTTCTTACCCTGGTATTAATCAACGCACATTTAGCCCTAGCCAATGTACACAACCCCAAGGCTCACAGTTTCTCTGTCTTCTCCACCCACCCCCTGGCTTACACAAACAATAGAGCTAAAAAGAGCTTTCAGGTAGAGCCTTGGTCCCATTAGCTCACTCTATGGCAAAGGCAGAGGAAAGTGTTTGGGATGGCAGGTTTTCCAGCCCTTGGGGAATCCAAATCCAGACAGACACCCAGAAAGCAGCCAAGCATTCTTTGGTGTAGAGGGTTCCAGCAGGCAGCTTCTTAGCTTGGTAATTGCTCATGCACCATGCAGGGCTCCTCTGGCTGAGCTGGGACTCCCTAGCTACAGCTGTACTGCGATCCTCCAGTCTAGACGAAGCAGACAGTCCCTCCCTTGGTGTGCTCCAGGAACATCCGTACCCACAGACAGAGCCCAGACACAGACAGAGGTATTTAACTATTTTGTCCCTTTTTGTTAATAATTTTTCTTAATGCTTAAAATAAAGTGCCTATGACTACAAAGAAAGTAGTTATATCAAAAGAATCAAATATTTGAAGAATGAAATTTGTCATGTAGTAATATATGTGTTTAATACATGTGTTTAATAGTGAATTACATAATAATACACCTCTCTCCCTTTTTATTTAAGCCAGGATTAAGTTTCAAGATCAAGAAAATTAATCTCAATAAACATACCTACACCCAGCATTGTTTCTTGTCATGGTAAAGTTTAAAGCATTTCACTTTCCTAATGTTATGTAGTTTTGTTCTTCATATTCATTCATTCATTTATTCATTCATTCTACTCAAAAATATATGTCCTGAGCAAGGCATTATGATCATTTCTGATCAAGGATCAGAAAATGATGCCTGTTGGCTAAAACTCTCCATGCTTATTCATTTACATTTTGTTTATAACTCCTTTCACACTATATCAGTAGTATTCAATAATTGTTTTTGAGACTACATGACTTTCAAAGTCAAACATATTTACTATCTAGCACTTTACAGAAAACATTTGCTGACTCTTGAACTAGGCATAGCCCTTACCCTCAAGGATTTTTCACAGACTACTGGAGAAGAACAGTAAAATCAATTCTTTGTTAGAAATACACCAACAAAAATATGTCTAAGGTGTAGAAATTTCTAAGAAAGGAATAAAGGAAGAGAAACATGAAAGGTTTTCTAAAAGAGGTGACAATCGAGTTAGTTTTAAAAGAATAGAGGTTTGCCATAGGGACCAGCTTTCTGGGTAGAGGGTGGAGCATGTGCAAAGGCATGACTGCATAAATTAACAATGTTTCTGGAATTCGTAAGCACTCTGACACTGAAGTATAAATTTCTAAAGGATAGTGACATGAGATGACTGCCGAACAAGGTAGGGATCAGACAATAAAACACTTTACCTGCCATATCAAGGAACTCGAATACTCTCCATAGGTATTGGCAGTGCTGTGCAATAGAAATCTCTGTATGATCGAAATGTTCTATATGGTCGAAATGTTCTATAGCTGTATTGCCAATATAATACCCACCTGCCACATGCAACTAAGCACTTGAAATATGGCTACTATAATTGAGGTACTGAATTTTTAATTTTTTATTTTAATTAATTCAAATCTAAATAGCCACATCTGTCTGTGGCTATCATACTGAACACCTCTAAATGATGGAAACTGAATTAATTTTTACACACTGATGTAACGTGAAAGCAGTCAGACGACATGTAAACAAATGGGTGTGGCCAGTCACAGATAGCAGGCATCATTTTTCTGACCACTGGTCAGAAATAATCTTAATGTCTTTCTCAGTGCATATTTTTCAGTAGAATGAATGAATAAATGGGTACATAAGTACAGAAGAACAAAAGTATATATCATTAGGAGGGTGAAATACTGGCGCCTGGGTGGCTCAGTGGGTTAAAGCCTCTGCTTTCGGCTCAGGTCATGATCTCCGGGTCCTGGGATCGAGGCCCGCATCGGGCTCCCTGCTTGGGCGGGGAGCCTGCTTCCCCCTCTCTCTCTCTGCCTGCCTCTCTGCCTCCTTGTGATCTCTCTCCCTCTGTGAAATAAAAAATAAATAAAAAAAAAAGGAGGGTGAAATACTTAAAATTTTGGGTTGCCTGAGTGGTGCCCACAGTCTATTAAGCGACAGACTCGGTCTGGGCTCAGGTCATGATCTCAATGTCATGAGATGGAGCCCCATGTCAGGCTCCCTGCTCAGCACAGAGTCTGCTTAAAATTCTCTCTCCCTCCTTCAACCCTTGCACTCTCTCTCTCAAAAAAAAATAATAAAAAGGAAATACTTAAAATTTTACCACCATAAGAAATAATGTTGCATATAATTATGCTTATTGTGATTATTTTTCATAATTTTGAAATTTAGTCCTGGTTTAAAAAGGAAGGGGGGATATCATTTTATTAATCCACTATTAAAATCTACTATTTAAATAGACAAATGGGACTTTAAATCTCCCCTCTAGCAAGATTATCCTGGTTGTGGATGAACTGAAGGAAAGGAAGACAGAAAATCCATTTAGATACTAATCAGTAGTTCTTAAAAAAGAAGATAAAGTTCTGATCTAAGGCAGTAGTGGTTGGAATAGAAAAGAGGATTATTTATGAAGTACATTAAGAAAGAATTGACAGGTCGTGGTGATCAGTTAAATATAGGCGCTGGCACATGAAAGAGTTCTAAAAATGCTGCTTTGTTTCCTGAGTGGTGCCTGGACAGAGAGGTAGATGCTGAGATAAGTGAGAAGGATAGAGAGAAGTTATGGTGGGGGGCAGTGTAGTTAAGAAGGATGATAAATTGAGCCTTAAATTGCCTGAGTATCTAAGGCTAGTGAGAGGTCTTGGTTGAAGATACAGATGAAGCACATTCATCAGTGAAGAGAACAGTATCATGTAAGCCAAAAAAATTAACTTCTGGTCATAGTTCTCTTATCATCTGGTTGGATGCTTTGGGATGTCATTTCCTTCAGCCTCAGTTTCATTATCTGTACAATGGGAGGGTGTCAGATCAGAAGAGTCGGGCAAATTTTTTCTTTAAAGGGACAGAGAGTCAATATTTCAGGCTTTGAAGGCCATACACAGTCCCTGTTGCATATTCTCCTCCTAATATATGCATATTCAGCTTTATAGGCACGGCTAAACAACTTTATAAAGATGTTATGCCAATTTATAATGCCCCAAGCAATACATAAGAGTTCTAGTTGTTCCATCTTATCACAACACTTGATAATGTCAGTCTTTCAAATTTTAGCAATTCTGGCAGCTGTATAGGAATATATCACATAGATTTTATCTGCATCTCACTGAAGAATGAGACTGACCATCATTTTATATATTCATTTGGATTCTCTCTTGTACATTTTTCTAGTGGAGGCCTGCTGTAGAAACTGCTATAGAAACATAGTGTATAAGCAATCTACCCTATATATGTATATTGCAAATTTCTTCTCCCATTCTTTGACATGTCTTCTCATTCTCTTAGTTATATTTTGATGATAGAAATTCTTTCTTTTAATGTAGTCCAATTTACCAATCTTTTCCTTTGTGGTTAGCACTTTTGGTGTTCTGTTTAAGAAATTTCCACTTTTTCCAAGTGTCATAAAAATATACATCTATGTTACCTTCTAGAAATGTCATTATTTTATTCTTCATAGTTAGATATACATTGTGCCTGGAACTGATATTTGTGTACAGTATGAGGTGGGTGAGTCAAGATTCAGTTTTTCCATATAGATAACCAATTGACCCAGTGAAAATATTCTTTTTTGCACTGCATGCAGTGTTACATTTGTTTTATATTGTGGCAATGTATGCATGGGAACTTTTTCTGGAGTCTCCATTTTGTTCCACTTTTCTAGGTAACCACTCATAAATATAATATATCCCTCTACTTAGATCTTCTTTAATTTTTCTTAAAAATTTTTGTAATTTTTGTGGTTCCCGAGTGGCTCAGTCAGTTAAGTGTCTGACTTCTGCTCAGGTCATGATCTCAGGGTCCTGAGATGGAGCCCTGTGTTGGGCTCTGTGCCCAGTGGGGAGTCTGCTTGTCCCTCTGATCCTCCCTGGACTCGTGTGCTCTCTCAAATAAATGAATAAAATCTTTTTTAAAATTTTCATAATTTCTCTGAAGAGATTTTATATGTCTTTTGTTAGATTTAGTCTAAATATTGGATGTCATTTGATGCTATTGCAAATGGCATACTCTTAAACTTTTTATTTTTTAGCTGGTTATTTCTGAAATATAGAAATATAGTTAATGCTTATATGTTGACCTTGTGTTTCATGATGTGCTGAATTCACCTACTAATTCTAATCTTAGTGATTTTTAAAAGCAGGATTTTATCTTCTCCACAAGTTTTATAGCTATAATATATTAAGAAAGAGAAAATTTTCTCTGGGTAACTAAAATATGAACAAATTCCTGATTTTAACTTTCCTCCTGCTGTCATCAGCACAAGGGCTTGGCATTTGAATGAACCACAACTGGATTTCAAGGACTCAACCAGCCCTGAGATGTTCTCAATGCCAGTTCCTTAGAGTCAGCAAATGTGACAGCTTCTGTAATAATAAAATGGCTCCAGTCTAACCTTAATGTGACCAATTATTAATAAATACGCCTATGCCTACAGGTATACTTAATTTTGAGGAAAAACTAATTGCATAATCATGATATTTAATGATCAATAAAACAAAGCATGGGATTTTTTTGGTTTGGTTTGGTTTTGCTTTTTTTAGTTTCTTGAGAAATTTCCTCAGTGGAGAACATCAACAAGTAAATGGCAATGACTTGAATTAGTCATTATTATTAGTGAAATTTTATGTAGCTGGTGTGGTCCATTAGACACTGTGATCAGAAAAGCAAACAGTAAGATCAAAAAGGCTTTAGAAATAATCCATTCTAATACACTTCTTGTTTACAAATGAGGAAGTAAACCCAAATATGTTACTCAAAATTTCAGAGCTGGTTAGCAGTACAGCCCAAACTGTAAGCCAGGTATCTCAAATTTTAGTTCAGTGTCTTTCCATTAAACCACATTGTCTCCCAGTGTGGGGAGATCGATGATAAATAACGGTGAGAGCAGGGCAAGGAGATTGACATTCATTAGGTATTTCCTACATGCCAGGCAATTGTCAAGGCATTTTCCACACAGTATTTCACCTAATCGTCTCAGAAAATTATAAAGTAGGTATTACTATTCTCCTTTTATAGATGAAGCAATGAGTCTCAGCAATGTCAAGTGGTTTGCACAAGAGCACATGTCCAGAGAACCAGAACTCTAACCTAGAAAAGCTTAATTCCAACCCTTGGGCTCTTTATATGGTTTGCAAGTAGAGATGTGGGAGTTTTACACTATAAAATGTTTTACTTTTTAAATGTTGTCAAGATTGACCAGAATTATAAGCCTTAAAATGGGCCAGCATTCCTATTTCTAAAAACGGACTCAGTTGGAGACTGACAGTTCTGGGTTTGAGTCTTACCTACTTCCATCACTAAACTACCTATTCACCTGAGAGTCCACAGCAGCAACACCGAAACATGTGGCAGGACTCCAAAATGATTGATGGCAATAGGACAGCAGCTAGTAGATGGGTGTGTTCTGCTGTGATTATTTATATCTTTATAGTTATGTCATAAACAGAGATTTTAAATTTATCTTTCCAAATGATCCCATGGACAAAATTTTATCTTTATTAAAAAAATTTTTATTTGAGAATGGTTGACACACAATGTTATGTTTATTTTAGATGTACAATGCAGGGCTTTGTTACACCATGCTCGCAAGTGTAACTACCATCTGTCACTGTACAACACTATTACAATACCATTGACTGTATTCCTTATTCTGTACCTTTTATTCTCATGATTTGTTAATTTTTTAACTGGAAGTCTGTATTTTCCTCTTTCCTTCAACCATCCTCATCCCTCTTGCAACCACCAGCTTGTCCTCTGTATTTATAGGTCTGGTTCTGCTTCTTGTTTGTTTGTTTATTCATTTGTTTTGTTTTTTAGATCCTATATATGAGTGAAATCATATATTTGTCTTTCTCAGTCTGACTTATTTCACTTAGCATGATACCTTCTTGATCTATCAATGTTGTTCACAAATGGCAAGAGTTCACTCTTTTTTATGATGGTGTAATATTCCATTGTGTATATATACCACATCTTCTTTACCCATTCATCTATTGATGGACACTTAGGTTGCTTCCATATCTTGGATACCATAAATAATGCTGCAATACACATAGGGGTAAATATATCTTTTTGAATTGGTGTTTTCATTTTCTTTAGGTAAATATCCAGCAGTAGAATTATTAGAATCATATGGTATTCCTATTTTTACTTTTTTAAGAAATCTCCATATTGTTTTCCATGGTGATTGTACCAGTTCACACTCCTATCAACAGTGTACAAGAGGTCCTTTTTCTCTACATCCTCACCAACATGTGTTATTTCTTGTCTTTTTTATTTTAGCCATTCTGATTGATGTAAGATGATATTTCATTATAGTTTCGATTTGCATTTCCCTGATCATGAGTGATGTTAAGCATCTTTTCATGTGTCTGTTGGCCATCTGCATGTCTTCTTTCCAATTACAAGCCATCATGAGAAAAACAAAGATGAAGTTGTCACAATTGTAGATTTCTTTTTTTTTTTTAAAGATTTTATTTATTTATTTGACACAGAGAGGGAGATCACAAGTAGGCGGAGAGGCAGGCAGAGAGAGAGGAGGAAGCAGGCTCCCTAATGAGCAGGGAGCCCGATGCAGGCCTCAATCCCAGGACCCTGAGATCATGACCTGAGCCGAAGTCAGAGGCTTTAACCCACTGAGCCACCCAGGCGCCCACAATTGTAGATTTCAAGATAAACTACAAAGCTCTACTCATCAAAACAGTATGGTACTGATACAAAATAGGTACAGAGATCAATGGAACAGAATTGAGAGCCCAGAAATAAATCTACACTCACATGGTCAATTAATCTATGACAAAGGAGACAAGAATATGCAATGGGGAAAAGACAGTCTCTTTCAATAAATGGTCTAGGAAAACTGGAAAGCTACATGCAAGACGATGGAACTGGACCACTTTTTTGCACCATACCCAAAAATAAACTCAAAATGGACTAGGGACCTAAATGTGAGACCTGAAACCATATAAATCCTAAAAGAGAAAATACGTAGTAATTTATTTGATATCGGCCATAGCAACATTTTTCTAGATATGTCTCCTAAAGAAGGGCAACAAAAGTAAAAAACAAACAAACAAACAAACAAACTAACTATTGAAACTGTATAAAAATAAAAAGCTTTGGCACAGCAAAGGAAACCATCAACAAAATAGAAAGGTAACCTCCTGAGTGGAAGAAGATATTTGGAAATGATGTATTTGATATGGGTTAATATCCAAAGTATATAAAGAAATTGTACAACTCAACACCAAAAAATAATAAACAATGTAATCAAAATTATACATTTAGAAAACATGCATACCCACCTATCTGCATAAATCACCTTGTTATTCATGAATTAAATTAATAAGTTAATAAAAAAACTCACAATCTGGGATTATCTAATAAAGCATGTGCATTAAAATCAGCTATAGGGATTATGTCTGTAGAATATTGAGCACAGTGCCACTTCATTCATTCATTTATTCATTCATTCATTCGCTCACTCATGCATTTATTACTTTAAGGCATTACTGAGCACTTATTATTAATCAGTCCCACTGCTATGTGTCCGGGGCTGTCTAGATGGATAAAACACAATCTTTCTTTTGTAATGACTTATAAATTTACATGGAGAGATGCAAGCAAACATATTACTTATTATAACACAACTGAGAGGTTCTCAAGAGAAGCTTGTGCAAAGGGCTATGGGGACATCAAGAAAGGGCTGGTTATATCTGCTTGTGGGAGGGAGGGAAGAAGGGTCAGTGTCAAGAACAGGTTCACTGAGAACGTCACCTTTAAACTCAGCCTCTAAGAGTAAAAAAATTTCATCTATTATCTTTTACCTGGAGACTGTCACCTGCCTTTTCAGTGGCCTCCCTGACCTACCCCTGCCATCTCATCTACATAACATGTGTGATTCTGTAAAACAATTCAGACTGTATCTTCTTTGCTTAAGCTCTCCAACAGTTTCTCGGTGAAAATTAGAGTAAAATCTGAAGTCCTTAGATAGACTTCAAGATCCTACATGATGTAGCTGTTGGCTACTTTTTTTCTCATTTCATTTGGGTCCCACCCACCTCCCCATCCCCCATTACTATTGTTCAGCTACTCTGGTTTTCTTTCTATTTGCGTATGAGTTCTTTCTGGAGAACATATTTATAGTAAAAATAGATCTTAGGCCTTCCAAATACTTACTGTTGAAAAGGGATACAACACGATAATATTAAAAATCAAAGAATGCTTTCCCATTTCTTGTCTCAGGGCTCTTGCCTTTTCTGTTTCTTCTATTTGGACTACTCTGCCCCAAATCTCTGTAAGGCCATGCCTTTCTTTTCATTAGGATATCAATTACTGAGAGATCTTCCCTAATCATCTTGGTGAAAATATGTTCCCCTGCAGTTACATCACACATATACAGCCAAATTTCTCTCCACTTCATTACCTATTTTCTCTTCTTCAGTACTTTACTCAGTACCATAATTATTTATTTATATAATACAAGAATTGTATTTATTTGTCTATACCTGCTCATCTTTGCAATTAGAATGTAAGCTCTTTCAAGTTATGAGCTATGACTATTTCTCTTTGTTTTTCTCTGGGGCCTAGAACAGTGTTTGGCAAATAATAAATGATCAACAGTAAAAGATCAAGCAGAAAAAGGGAGAGTGTACAGAGTTCTTAGAGATGCTCATCTTATTATCTAATTATGTCATACATTTGTATGGTTGCTAGCAAAAGTTTTAGGGATATAAGTGTTTAAAATATGCAAACTGTTGTATAGTAACGCCTTGAGCCCTTCTTGCTTGAGATGACATCAGTCCACTGGAATGGTTGAGGGTACCAGGAACACATTTCCCCCATGTGGATTGGTAAAATTATCAAAGTAAATTTTGGCTTTTTGATTCTTTTGTCATTAAAATTCCTTGATTTTAACAACCAATTGCCCCACCTTCCTGAGATGCATTTTAGGACATGAGAATGATGTATTTAGGGAACTGTCAAAATGTAAATTGTTATTGTCATAAGTTTTCATTGGTCAATCCCTATGAAGCAGTAAAAGTTGTGTTCATGGCTTAGGTGTCAGAAACTCCAACCAATACTCTGTTGTGTGCCTTGTAAACCTTAAAAGGCCATTTATCAGCTTTAAGTATGAACTTATGGTCTTAAAACACTCCCATATGAGCCCCAGAGAAATCATAAACGTGGAGAGCTTCCCCTCCATCTGCTGGATTATCACAGAGCTTTCCCTTTGTACTGGTCCTTTTAAGGTTCCCAGAGCTGTTTATTATTCCCTTATGCACCTATCCACAGTAGGAGAAGAGTGTGGTAATCTCCAACAGTCTGGGCAGCACATATCTCCAAACTTGGAGTAAAGGGGAACAATCTGAACAAGGATTTTCATTTGAAGAAATCTTTCCAATGTGTATTTCCAGTCTTATTCACAGCAAGGAAATGGAAAGGAATAGATAAAACCATTTATAAGACAATTAAATTAACTAAGCTATAGAAAGTTATCAACAAAAGCCTGATCATAGCAAGTGCTCAAAAAATGGTAGCAAATAGCTGTGATAGAATCTGTATTCTATCACTTAATCCATGGTATAAAAATATGATTACATGTCTGTCTCCCATTAGAAAGAAGACTAGAGGTCAGGAGATTGATTTCTGCAATCAGTGTCTGAAATATATTAGCCACTCAATTTATGCTTCCTGACCTAGACAGAGCACTGGCTCCTGGCTCCCACTCTATCACTGATTAGCTATGAAACATTGAATAATTTTGCATAGCCTTACCAGGTCTCACAGTCCTCATTTGTAAGAGGAAGAGATTGGATTTTATGGTCTCTAAGACCCTTTCCAATTCTAACATTCCATGGCTTTCTAAAGCAGTGCTATTAAGCTAAGGATGATTATTAGGAATGGTCGGTGCCAAATTCCATTTCCCTTTGCCTATCCTGACTATGTTTCCTACAATGATGAATTATCCAAGCTGATTTCCAAGGATTCCAAGTGATTGTTTTGCTGTTATTAAGATTCCACTCTAGACTTTCAGAGTTTATTATAGCCCAGAAAACATGGTAGAAGGTGGAGATGGACATGAACCAAATGTTACCCCGGTCCCATTGCCCAACTCTATTTCCAGCAACTGTATATGATTCATGGAGGCCCACAGTTTCGTTAGTAAATAATTACTTTATAGTTTAGTTAAACGGTGGTTTAATTCTAAAATTTGTTTAATTCAGTTCAGCAAGTAATTGTTGCATACCTACAGATACAGAATAAATGAGAAAAATCAAAATGTATTATGACTAAAGAATGCTATCTGCAAGACTGGTATTTACTCACAGCCAAATTGGACATTATTTTTCTTTTTTTCCAGATAACGAGAGCTAGATGTAGAGATCCAAAGCCAAAGGAGTTAAATCCTAAAATAAGTGAAACATAAGCAATACAGGTCTTCTAGTTTCCAGATGATTATATGTGTAAATAATTATCACAGACCCTAGAAATTAATAAATGTTATTTTCCTTTTCCACCTTGTTCAAGTTGATACCTAGAAGTCACTGTGCATTCCTTTGCCACTCACCTCCAAGTTTTCAAATCTGTCTTATTAATATTGCTGGATTTTCACGACTTTTCTACATTTCAACCTAAAATAATCTTCAATCTCCTACTATTTCCCTCCTTCCATTAACCTTCCAAATTTTTTACTTTTGCCAGTCTTTCCCCCATTAACCCACTTTCTACACTGAGACTGGAGTGATTTTCCTGAAGTTCAGATGTGTTTATTCCAGTGGCTTAAATCAAAGACAGCGAGGAGAGGACAGAGTCCATAAATATTTAGAGGGGTAACCATCAACAATTTGTGATTGGGTACAATTGGAGGGAGGGGTAAAAGTTATGGGGAAGGAGTCAAGAATGACTTACACTTCACAATTTCATTGAATAAATGAGTGATGGTGTCACCAAAAGAAAAAGGATGAAGGAGAAGCAGGTTTGGTGAGAATGATGGTATACTGAATGCTATTTTATATTGCCCAGGATTTATATTCTAATTCTCCCAGTTGCTGGGAGTGTGGCTGCTGATGGCTTAGTCTAAGACTCCCCAGGAATGCCCATCATCAACTGCACTATAGCCTCTTCCACAGCTCACATTTTGCCTTCATGAGAGTTCCTTCTGATTGAGTGATGGAGGAAGAAAAATGCCAAAGTGCCCAACTAAGTTTATGGATAGGTCAATTCAGTATAGTGGTGCAAACTGTATACTATATGATAGCTCCACTCAGAGGTACCCCTAAAAGATAGTGGTGAGAGAAAATCCTCCAATGGACAGAACTTCAGGTGTTGCATCTGAGCATCCACCTTGTGTGGAAAGAGAGGTGGCTTGAGATTATGGATTCATGGATAGAGGTAAATAGCTTCTCTGGTTGGTCCAAGGCCTAAAAAAGAGAAAATCTGGGAGATTAAAAAAAGGTCTGGATTAATGGATTAATCAATATGGATTGATTTATGAAAGTAAGCACAAAATATGAATTATTTGTATCATATTAATTATAATTAATTACCATAATGATAATTAAACTAAAGACCTATCAGAGAGCATTCATAGAGGCACTAAATAACCAATTAAACAGAATGACTCAGCAGTTGACATCAGTTATTGGCCACTCCAGTGATGGTGAAATAAACACATGAATAAAGTAGGCATGATGACAGTTATAGAAACTATGCATAAGCTAACAGCATGTGTTTACATGCTTAGGCTGACTAGCTATCATCATTACCATAAGTCCAACCTGTCAACAATAGAGATTCAAGACTAAAATCCCAATATAGCACAGTCCCTTGAAGAGAACAGCCAGTCACATTGTGGAAAGTCAACTACATTGGACTTCTCTCACCATGGAAGGGGCAACAATTTATTTTGGCCAGAATTGACACATCTCCCAAGTATGGGTTTACTTTTTCTGACCACAGAGACTATCAGCACCAATATCAGAGGGCTTAAAGAGTATTCAATCTACAAATATTAGATGAAAGGACCTACTAACACTAGTTGAGATATGGCCAAGGCACATGAGCATGGAATCCACTAGTTCTTTTACATACTCCGCCACTTAGACACTGCTGGTTTAATATAGCAGTGGAAGGCCTTTTGAAGGTGCAACTGAACTACAAGCTTCGAGAAGATAAGCCACCTAACTAGTAAAAGTGCTAAGAGAGGGGAATTCAGAATGGATAGTAGAAGAAGGATATTGTGTCAGTTGCAGTACCAAGATCAGCTGAGCAGAGGGCTTTATAATTTTAATCCCACTACTCTTTTTTTGCAAGTTTCACCAGGATAAGGGCAAATCACAGTCCTGGGAGAGGCTATTCCCACACAAAGAGAATTTATTATAAATGAAAGCATCCAGTATCTCAAGAGGTATAATATATGTTAAGCTACCCAGATCTTCCTTTTGGTATGAGACACTCATTCCTACATCTGCCAGGAGCATTATTTGCTGATAGTCCATAGACTCATCTCTCCCTAGGAGTTATCATCTGCTAAACAAGCTGCCTCAGCCCTATATACTCTTCCCTAAGGAAGAACTTGCCTTAAGAGACTGGCCAATGGAAGGACACAAAAGCTTATCTCCATTCCCTCAATTCAGACTATTCTAAAACTTGAGAACTTCCTACTGGATCACCAGAAGTCTTTGTTGCAAATATATTTTAGTTCAAGTTCTTCTACCCAATCCTGCTTCCTTCAATCCCTCTTATGGGGGTCTGTTGCCAAGAATACTTCTCAGTATATTTCCTAAATTCCAATCTCCATCTAAGAGTCTATACTCCAGAGAAACCAATTTAAGACAGATGATGAGTTCAATATTTAGGTTGAGATTATTGTAGGACACCAACATGGAGATCTCTAATAGAGGTTTGGATATTGCATATTGAAACTCCAAGAAGATTTTGAACTGAGGAAATAAATTTGGAAGTGACTGCATAGAAATGATAGTCAAAACTATGAAATTAGACACAATTACTCTGTGAGAGTGCACAGAATGTAATGGGGAGTGGGCTGAGAATGGAATCTGAGGAAAATGTTAGAAAGGAGGAAAAGGAGATAAGAATCAAGACAGAGGTCCAGGAAGAAAAGGACTGAGAGATGAGGCAATTTGGAGGTCACTGGCAAGAGGTCACTGACCTTGGCAAGAGCCATTGCAGTAGAATTACTATTATACTACAGTGTGGTGAGCCACAGAATAAATGGGAGGTGAGGAGGTAAGTTATGGTGAGTAAAGACCAGGGATCAGAGATGTAAATACTCACTTGGGTCAAATAGATAGGCTAAATGGGTAAACAATGGTAGTTTATTCAGTAATATGTATCTAGACCTATAGGTGCCAAGTAATATAATAGACATGGGAGTTTTCAGTAGTGATATGGGGAGAGACAGACAAATTAGTAAAAAAAAAATGATGATTTTGGGATTATTTGAAAATGAAGAAAACAAAACAAGGAAATGGAGCAAAGAGTAGTAGCAAAATGAGTAGGGGGGGATCATGGAAGACTTCTCTGAGGAGATTATATTTAAACTCACCCCTGAATAAGAAGTTAACCATGAAGATATGTGGGGAAAGAATATTCTAGGCCAAGGGAAAATAGTAAATGCAGATTCTGAAGCAGGAATGAGCTTGGGGTATTCAAGTAACAAAGAGGACAGCATGGCTGGGAATTGTTATCAAGGAGAAAGGGTTTGCTGATGGGGTAGGAAAGCTAGACGGAGTCACTTTAACTCAGGCTGGTTGACCATGGCAAAGACCACAGATTGAAGTATCCAGAAAGCCATAGATTAGGCACAAGAGTAAATCATCCTGGAGATGACAGAAAGTAGTGTGGACCATGTCAGAGTGGAGAGCACTTGTCTAACTCAAAAGGGACAGTTGTTGGTCAATAACATCTACTCAGCTCCTCTTAAGAATGTGACCTCAGTTTCCCAATCTCCAAATTAAAAAAAAAAGTAGAAATCTGGATTCTTAAATGAATTTCTACATTTCTAAATGATGTTACTGACTTCCAGTCTTGTTTTCTAAACAATGGAGCCCAACACTACACTGGTTAAATGACAAATCTGAAGGCCAGACTTGTCCACAGGTTTCTAGTTTGCAACACCTGAGTCTCAACACTGCCCTTCTAGAATTAGATAAGAAGAGATACAGAAAGTAAGAAGCAGGATGATATAGGGACAACATAGTTTAGAGTAACATAAGTGTATATTCTTTTTTTATGATCTTTCTTCATTATTTTTTTAATTTTTTCAGTTATCCAAGATTCATTGTTTATGCACCACACCCAGTGCTCTATGCAATATGTGAGATAAGTGTATATTCCTAGCAGAAGCTAGAAGTGAGGAAGACAAGAAGGAGCTGGAGAGAAAGGGTATGGCAGATTTAGTGAGACCTCAGAAGAAGGAAGGGATAGGGTCTAGACTGAGTGGAAGGACTGGCCTTAAATAGAAGGAGGACTCTCCCATTCTCTAGAACAGGGGTTGACAAACTATAGTCCACAGGCCAGATTGGCTCATTGCTGTGTTTGCACAAACCTTAGAGCGAAGAATGGTCTTTCCATTTTTAAATAGCTAAAAAATAATAAAAAAAGAATGATATTTTGTGATACATGAAAATTATATGAAATTCAAATTTCAGTACCATAAATAAAGTTTTAGCAGCCCATAACAATGCCTCCTCATTTATATATTATTGGTGGCTGTTTTTCCATTGTAGCAGCAGAGATGAGTATAATGGCCCAGTAAAATACTCACTAACTGGTCCTTTACAGAAGAACTTCTATAAGTTCTTCCTCCCATTAGGAAGGGTATGGTCATAGGCCAGTTGCTATTTCATGCCTTCACCATCCAAAATGGTTTTTTCAAAGGTTTTTTTTGTTTTGTTTTGTTTTGTTTTTAATTTGACACAGAGAGATCAGATCACAAGTAGGCTGAGAGGCAGGCAGAGAGAGAGAGAGAGGAGGAAGCAGGTTCCCTGCTGAGCAGAGAGCCCGATGCGGGCCTCGATCCCAGGACCATGAGATCATGACCTGAGCCGAAGGCAGAGGCTTTAACCCACTGAGCCACCCAGGCGCCCCAAAATGGTTTTTTCAAAGTGTTGCCCAAAGAGCAAAGGCATTAAAATCACTTGGGGGTGCTTCTAGGTTTACTGAACTTTCAGGGCTGGGAACAGAAATATGCATTTTTTTAAACAAATTTCTTGGGTGACTTTGAGGTACGTTAGAAGTTGAGATTTACTTATAGATCAACAAACAAAACAAGCAAAACCAAACACCAAGAGCAATATTCAATTTTTAAAATTTGATTCTAATCAAATTTGTTTGAACATGTCATAGAGGCTGAAAATTAAACTTACATCCAAAAAATCCACTGAACAGGGGATTATAGGAGACCGTGGCACCATTTTAAAAGATCTAGTACATATGTGGACCATACGCACCACATATGTGGACCATATGTGTCACCATACAGTTTGGTGAAGTGGAAATGAGTTTAGGTAGAATGGGAAAGGTGGGGCTTTCTGATATGATTTAAGTGGTAAAAAGTAATCAAAAGGATCAAACCAAGTCAAATGTGCAAAAAACCAGTCAAAAAAAAAAGCGAAATGATTTTATCTCTTTATGGTGTGTTCGGTTAGATTTTTTTTTACTCTGAAAATCCAATCAAAACATTTCAGATATTTTACCTATGAAAAAGTCCCACCAAAGGATTCATTTTGCATTCCCTACTTAATTGCCACACTTGATAGAAATAACTTTTCAGTTATTTCATAATTACCATAATTCTTTGATAACAGGTACTACAGTCGGCAGGAAAAGAAACAAATGATTATTTCGGTGTCTGAGGAAATTGCTGTTATAATATCTAAAAGGAAAATTACATAATAATCCTCCTTTAAGTGGCTTAGAAGTCCTACCACTTACTGTGCATATTGGATCCAAGTGTATGCAGTGTGCTTGAAGCCATTAGTTAGGGCTGTGGACACTTTGGAAGGCAAGCACAGTTAGGAGCAATACATTTATCTTCAGCCTCAGTGCACTTAACATTTTCTTACTCAGTGAAGATTTGTTCAATTGGGCAGGCAGATGTTTTCAGGGGATGACAACAGAAAGGAATATGGTAGAAACCAGAGAATTGGCAAAGATGAAATGGGGGAGGAGAGTGTACAATGACTGACAGACTAAGAGAAATTAAAACTGGCCCTATCGACTTAATAAGCATGGGACTTCTTAATTGCACAACACTGATTAGAATTTGACTTTAACTGGATAGCAATTCTCAGAAAATCCTGTTACAAAGTTAATAGTCAATGATCAAAAGTACAAAAAAGGCATGTGCTGTGGGCTCAGATTACAACAAAAGATTGGCTTGTTTGTTATTTGGGTTAGCCATGTTACCTTGGTTATAATGTATCTTTAGTCTAGAAAATAAATAAATAAATAAATAAATAAATAAATAAATACAAGAATAATATTTTCCTTTTTATGGATGGCCAGAAAATTCATAGGTGATAATAGCAGGTAACTGCTATAACTGGTTGGTTATATGTCAGGCCTCATGCTAAGAGTTTTATGTATGTTGTTTCATTTATTTCTGCCACAGCCCTATGAGGTCAGTACTATTATTACATACATTTTTTTTTAAGGAAAGGAATCAGAGGTTTAGAGAATTTAAGGACCTTTTCCAAGTTCATACTGGCTAATAATAGCAGAACTGTACTTTAAACTCAGGTCTGTTTGATTCCAGAGCTGCTTCTTTAAATCTCCAGGCCAGGTGATTATTAGGATATCTTGGAAATGCTCTAAAATCCCAGACAGAGTAAATGTGAATCTTTGGATCCTTAAATCATCTCCTCCAATTTCCCATTCAATAGATACAGGAAAATCTCATGTACTCAGTATTCTACTACCCGGAACTCTAGTGATTGGTACCTTCATACATCTATCTTTACACTTCAGCCCTAGCCTCTACCAAGCCTCTTGTGGGATACACAAGATATTGTTTGTGTCTTTAAAAATCTTGCAAATGTATTATGAAGATTAATTGCACACACAGACAAATAAAGAACAATGCAAAACAAGATGTGTGATCAAGGAAAAAAAATCATAGTTGGCTTGGTCAGTTCACACATTAACATGCTGCTATGTGTTTCAAACATATAGACATGCTGGTCAAAGTATAAGAGGAGAAAACCAAAATGACATAGCTGAACTATTATTAAAAAAAAAAGAAAAACATTTCAGTGAACTTGAACTGGAACAGAAACACTAAATAATAAACAGGCATACTGGGCTCTGGATCTAGAATAACAAGGTCCGGAAGTTTGACTCCTGTGGGCTTATGGGGAGAAAAAGGATCCATGTGAGATGAAGAATTAAAATTAGACTTATCATAATAATTGTCCAAAATCTTTGCAGACAGCTCTGTCTACTGCACTAAGCTTAGAGGACATTGAGGTCCAAGGGAAGAGGAGGGCATAGATATAACTTAGTACCAGAAATGAAAAATGTCATTCAAGCTTGGTGACTAGATAGGTAAAAACCATAATAACACCACAAACACAAAACCCTGCACCATCATTAATAGATCTACTTCTTTAAGTTAGGAGATGGGGAACAGATGTAGCTATTGATAAGGAGGTTTATCAGAGAAAGGCTGAGACAGAGAAAGAAAACATTCCTCACTCAAAAGGAACCTAAAATTAGTATTTCAAAAATAAAGAAATCTAATGATGTATAAAACAACTGCAGACAATAGAATAGTATTCAGCCATCAGAAAGGATGAATGCCTGACTTTCACATCAACACGGATGGGATTGGAGGGGATTATGCTAAGTGAAATAAGTCAAGCAGAGAAAGTCAATTATCATATGGTTTCATTTATTTGTAGGACCTAAGAAATAGCATGGAGGACATTAGGAGAAGGAAGGGAAAAATGAAGGGGCAAATCCAAGGGAGAGGCAAACCATGAGAGACTGTGGACTCTCAGAAACAAACTGAGGGTTTTAGAGGGAAGGGTGTGGGGGGATGGGTTAGCCCAGTGATGGTTATTAAGGAGGGCACGTATTGCATGGAGTAATGGTGCTATACGCAAACAATGAATCATGGAACACTACATCAAAAACTAATGATGTACAGTATGGTGTCTAACATAACATAATAAAAATAAAAATAAATAAATAAATAAATAAAACAGCTATAGAAAATATTGTAGATTGATTTCCTTAACATCTATTCCTAATCTGTCTTTTACTTTTCTTCTTCTACTACAAAAATCGGAAAAGAAATATCCACTATCCCAGGTTTCCTTGCAGCTGTAGCAAGCCATGTGACACAGAGTCCCGGACAATGAGATTAAAGCAGAAGTTCCTGGGGAAACTTTTTTTCCCCTCGATAAAAAGACAAAGCCTCACTTAAAGGAAACCCTTTGACCTTCACCCTTTTTTATGTTTGGAAAGCATGCACAATGCTTGGAGGCACACAGCCATCTTGTGAAAATGAGGACAAAAGATTGTGGAGTAGAAAGACATAATAGAATAGGATCATTGGTGACATTCTTGAGTAGCCGCACCACCCTGTACTGCCTACTTTGAAATCCCTTGTTATGTGAAACAAAAATTCCTTTTCCATGGACATCTGTCCACACAGCCTGTCCCACTATCAACATCCAGCACCAGAGTGGTACATTTGTTACAATCAATGAACCTACACTGGTACATCACTATCACCCATAATTTAAATTAGAGTTCTTTCTTGGTGTTGTACATTCTGTGAGTTTTGAAAAATATAGGATGGCATGTATCCTCCATTATAGTATACAGAACAGTTTTGATGCCCTAAAAATCCTCTGTGTTTCACCTATTAATCCCTCCCTCCCCCCAACTTTTAGCAATCATCATTCTTTTTACTGTCTCCATAGTTTTATGTTTTCCAGAATGTCATATAATTGGAATCATATAGTTTCTAGCTTTTTCAGATTGCTTCTTTCACTTAGTAATATACATTTGAGTTTCCTCCGTGTCTCTTCCTGACTCATTTATTTTTTCTAAGTTCTTATTTAAATTCTGGCCAGTTAACATACAATATTAGTTTCAAGCATACAATATAGTGATTCAACACTTCCATACATCACCAGATGTTCATCACAGCAAGTGCACTCCTTAATCCCCATCACCTATTTAATCCATCCCCCCATTCACTCCCCTCTGCTAACCATCAAGTTTGTTGACTGTAGTTAAGAGTCTGTTTCTTGGTTTTCCTCTCTTTTTTCCCTATGCTTATTTGCTTTGTGTCTTAAATTCCACATATGTGTAAAATCATATGGTATTTGTCTTTTTTCTGACTGACTTATTTTACTTAGCGTAATACTCTGTAGTTCTATCCATGTCATCGTAAATGGCAAGTTTCATTCTTTTTGATGGCTGAGTAAATTCCCATTCTCTTTATCCATTCTTTATGAATAAACCTCTTTCTTATCCATTCATCAGTTGGTGGACACTTGGCTCATTTCCATAGTTTAGCTATTGCAAATAATGCTGCTGTAAACATCAGGGTGCATGTATCCCTTGAATTAGTATTTTTGTATTCTTTGTAGTGCAATTGCTGGATCATAGGATAGTTCATTTTCAACTTTTTGAGGAATCTCCATACTGTTTTCCATAGTGGCTGTACCAGTTTGTATTCCCACCAACAGTACAGAATGTTCCCCTTTCTCCACATCCACACCAATACCTATTATTGATTTTAGCCATTCCAACAGGTATGAGGTAAAATCTCATTGTAGTTTTGATTTGTCTTTCCCTGATTATAAGTGATGTTGAGTTTCTTTTCATGTGTCTGTTGGCCATCTGTATGTCTTTGGAAAAATGTCCATTCATGTCTTCTGTCCATTTTTAATTAGATTATTGATTTTTCAAGTGCTGAGTTTTATAAGTTCTTATGTATTTTGGGTACTAACCCCTTGTCAGATATGTCATTTGCAAATATCTTCTTTCATTTTGTTCCATTGTCTGAAAGTTCCACAGTTTATTTATTCACCTACTGAAGGACATCTTGGTTGCTTTAAATTTCGGCAACTATGAATAAAGTTTGTATAAATATCTGTGTGCAGGTTTTTATATGAATATAAGTTTTCAACTTATTTGGGTAAATATCAAAGCATGTAATTGCCAGATTGTATAGCAAGAGTATTTATAGTTTTCTATGAAATTGCCAAACTGTCTCCCAAAGTGGCTGTATAGTTGTTCATTCCCATCAATGATGAATGCAGTTTCTGTTGCTCCACATCCTTGATAACATTTAGTGTTGCCAGGATTCTGGATTTTGGCCATTCTAATAGTTACATAGAAGTATCTAATTGTTGGGTGCCTGGATGGCTCAGTGGGTTAAAGCCTCTGCCTTTGGCTCAGGTCATGATCTCAGGGTCCTGGGATCGAGGCCCGCATCGGGCTCTCTGCTTGGCCGAGGGCCTGCTTCCTCCTCTCTCCTCTCTCTCTGCCTGCCTCTCTGCCTACTTGTAATCTCTCTCTCTGTCAAATGAATAAATAAAATCTTTAAAAAAAAAGAAGTATCTAATTGTTGCTTTAATTCACATTACCTTGATAATATGTGGTGTGGAGCATTTTATAATATATTGATTTGTTATCTTTACATCTTCTTTGGAGAAAGGCCTGTTCAGATTGTTTGTTTTCTTATTGTTGAGTTTTAAGAGTTTTTTGTACATTTTAAATAGCAGGATTTTTTTTTACTGATATATCTTACAAATATTTTCTCCCAACTTGTGGCTTTTCTTCTCATTCTCTGGAAACATAAATTTTTAAAATGGGAAATGTCATTGAAATTGAACATACACACAAACACCCCCACACAATGGATGGTTAAGCAATAGTACAGAGAGGACATAGCTGAAAACAGTACTAGCAAATTGGAAAACATGTCTGAGCAAATCACCCAGAGTTGCAAAACATGTAAGTGCTATTAAAATATATGAAACAAAGAGTGTGAAACTCAAATGTCTAAAAGTGCTCAGTAGAGAGAGAACTGGAGAAATGGGCAAGAGATGGCCATTAAAGTAATAATGACTAAGAATTCTCTAATATTGAAGAAAGACATAAAATATTCATCTCAACACACTATGGGAGCCTGCAGAGTGTCAAAGACAAAGAAAATGTACTAAAAGATAGAAAAACCAAAAGATAGTTTTTCTACAGATGAATGAGTTCCATAATTAGATCTGTAGAAAATTTCTTGTCAGCAGTAAAATTTTTCAGAAGACAATGAGATAATGTCTTTGAAGTGATGAGGAAAATGATCTGTGAGAGCAGAACGCTATAATTAGCTAAACTACCATTCAAGACTATGGGTAAAATAAAGATTTTTTTTACATATAAAAACAGAAAATTCACTAGTCACACACCTGAGCAGAAAGATTTGCTAAAGGCTATAACAGAGTAATAAAAAGTTGAACCTAGAAAGGAGTGGAAAACAAGAAACATGATAAGAAAAGAGATAAGTATTGACTGCAAAACAATGATAAATCATTGCTTATTTGGGGGATAAAGGGAGGTAGGGTGGAATGTTAAAAATCTAGTGGAAATATTTTTTCCAAATGAATAGTTAATTTTTCTAACATTATTTACAAATAAATTATGTTCCCAATAGAACTAAAATGTCATCTTCATCATATATTAAATTCTTTTATAAACAATTTATTTTTAACTTCCTATTATCTTCCCAGTGAGCCATTCACCTTTTGGCAAACCAATATTATGCTGTTTTGATTATAGTAGTAGCTCTATAATACCTTTTAAAATTTGTTTGAGGAATTTCAACCTTTTTTATTTTTTTCTAAAATTTTCTTGGCCACTTTTATTATTCATGCTCTAGATCAAGGGTCAACACACTTTTCTCTATAAAAAGCCCAACAGTAAGTATTTGACTTTGAGGACATACCACAACTACTCAACTATGCCATTGTGAAGGAAGTCGTAAATAACATATTAATGAATGGACACGCCTATGTTTCAGTAAAGCTTTACTTATAAAACACACGTCAGGCTTTAATTTGGCTGGTGAGCAGTAGTTTGCTAATCTCTTCTGTAAATCATTTCTTGCTTACAATGTGTTTTCCAGTCTAGCTTTGCTGTATTCTTTCTGAGTTCTGTCTTCATGGTTTGTTACCTTAATTTTGAGTTAGTTTTCATGTGTTCTTGGATATCTCACCAGTATAATACCATCACATTACTTTGGAAGTCTGAATGTAGGACTTGCCTAGTTGAGGCCAAGGACAATTCCTGCCTAGTCTTTATGACTCCAAGATGTCACAGAGTGTTTAACACAGACTAGATGCTCAATGAACACTGTCAAAAGAAGGTAGAGAGAGAGGAATCTGAGTCTATTCTAACCCTCTTGTTTGATACAGTGGAAACATACTTGCTCAGATTTGCAAAATAAGTTAATGACAAGATGGATAAACAAATAAGAAGAACTATAGTATAGAAAAATAAGGGCTGGGTTGGGATTAACACAGGAGCTCTATGGAAGCTTATGCTTGGCAGGCAGAGATTAAAGAGAAAGTCATGCTTAAGCAAAGAGCTAAAGGATGAGGAAGAATTCACCAAGCAAAAAAGAAAAGGGAGAATGCTCCAGAAAGAAGAGAAGGCACACATAAAAGCTTAGAGGTGAGAGACAGCATGGCTGATCTGCAATAGTTCCAGTGGGGTTGGAGCTAGGAAGGAAAGGTGGACTGGGGAGGGAAGCAGAGGGTAAATAAAATAATAGACTCAAGTGAATCAAAGGGTAAGGAGCAACCTGTAACTGAACTCTAGACTTAGGAGCAAGTCCCTTTGTCTAATAGAGATTCCCCAGGATGAGCAAGCAGAGCTCCAGATGAAGTAAAGGGAATGGGATGTCTCTAAGCAAAGAAAGATACTACAGTCTTGGGAAGATTGTGACTAGCCTGAAGCAGCGGAATGGGATAAAGCACTGGTGTGAGGGGCCAGAAAAAGAGCAGCCAATGGGCCAGTTGAGAACATCTGCTCACAACTGTAATGGGAACAAAGGGAGAAGGAACACACACACACCCCCCAGGAGCTCGCCTGCCAAACAGTCGTTAGTGTGCTATTCTCTTGTTCCCTCTCTGTACTCTCCTGATCAAACACACAGCAGCAACAAGATGTGCTCTCTAGGGCAGAGAAAGTTTTCAGCAATTGGGGGTGCAGGGGGTGGGGTGTGAATGAGAACATCTGCTCTATGAAGACACATGAAAAGTAACCTTCTAATCGCTTGGGGAAAACATCTGGGCCACACAGTCCAGACCACCAGTGGAGAAGTAAGTGAAGAAAGATTGGGGGAATTGATGAGGAAGGAGGCAGAGTGGATGCAGAATGAGCTGTAAGCTAGACAGGAATGATGTGGGCTCTGGGAGAGGGGTGTAGCTCCTCTGGAGAGGTCAGTCACTTGGGGACTCTCTCACGCAAAGACAAAAGGCAGATGGAATTTTCACCCACTGAGCTCAATGAAAAGGCTTACTTGGTCCATGCCACTTGGAAAACCATTCCCAACTCTTCAGTTTTTGGAGTGCTAAAACATCAAGTGGTGAATAGCTACCATGATAAGGGAAGAATAAAGCTTCTAAAGGCCTCATTCACTCTTAGGAAGGTGTCTGTGGACAGGGAAGAAAGGAACCAAACTTTGAGATGAATACACAGGGGTCCTTGAATTTGAGATATTTCTCATGCATTAGCCTCCATCTCCAGTCAACACATGAATTTGGGAAATCCAACTTGAATTACTTCAAGTGAATTAGAACATCATAGGTTTTCTTCAATTCATCCACCGACAAGTATATTATTGAGTTTCTATCCATTTTTTAGGACCACACAAAGCTCTGAAGCCAATTAAGAGAAATGACTTTTAGTAAGTAGTTGTACAGAGTTCTTAGTTGTAGAGTAAATAGTTGTACAGAGAAAATAACATGCAGAGAATAAAATTACTTTCTAAGATCACTCAACTGGTAAAGGAGTAGATCCTGTACTGGTTTCAGTTTTCTGAATTTAATTCTGGTACTCTTTCTATAAGTTCATGTTTTCTTTCCCATGTGAAAGGCAAAGGAATCTTTTCTAGCTGGAAAGGTAAGATGGCCAAGCAGGAAACAGTTAAAGCGACATTGCAAAGCTAAATCTGGAACAAAGTGTTTGCTTCAAGCCATAAGAACATTCAACACTGGCAAAAGAGAGAGACAAGTGGGGAGAATAGAAGGGAGAAAAGGAACCCAGATAAGGGGGACAGGTATGATCTTTTCTATGTCTGAATAAGCTCTAGTTTAGATACATCTTGGTGCACCACCGTCTCATTTCTGGAGCTCCAAGGTAGAATAACCAGGCACCCTTACACATCTGGGGCCAATTGCAGTTGTAGGAAGTAAATGCTGGAAAAAATAAATCCTAGGGTCAGTGAAAGGCATAGGCACAGTTACGTGGCATTGTGAAATCACTGGATCAAGACACTGTATTAGGTTCTTTACATCTTTGTAACAGCCTTTTAAAGTAGACATTATCTCCCTTACTTTATGAAAAAGGAAACTGAGGCTCAGACAGGTCACACATCTAGTGAGCAGAAAGAGAAAGTTAGATCTCCAAACTTTTCATGTCACAGAGGACTTGTATGATTGGGGCCCATGAGTGAAGTCATTGCATATGACTTATAATTACAGGAATTAGAGCTTGAGTCACATCATATCATGTTACCCACAAGCTACCCGTGTTTCTCTATCCAACATTTAATATTAGACATGTCAGTTTAAAATGAACCAATAAAGGACAGCAGAAGCAAACAGATCCCCAAAAGGTAGCCTGGTTTGTGTCTGAACCTGATTTGGCATTGCTCTGTTCATTGCAGCTGGTGATGTAGATAGTTGGGAAAGCAGGGATCTGGAATCAGAACTAACAGCTGAGAGGAGTGAAGGTAGGAAAGCAGGCCCAGACATAGGACCTTCGAGGGAGTTCAGATCCATGTGCAGAACAACAGCACCTTGAAGGAGTGGCAACAGACAACAGCAGTAGGTCAGTAAAGCAATGGACACCAGAAAAATCCCTGGGAGAGCACAGCGTGTCCTGACCCATGGAAGGAACATATTGAAAGAGAATGTTGGGAACAGGCAAGCATGCATATTTGAACTTGCTTGACTAAAGGATGGGATTTCTGCCTAGGCACGCACAGCTTCAAAGGAGACACATTTGGAAAAGTAAAGGAGAAGAATTAGCAGAATACAAGAGCAGACTATGCCAGGAAACCCAGGCAAACAGGCACAAACAGCTGGCACCTGGAGAGCAAAGGCCCACCCACCACCACAGATGATGATTCTAGTTCTTGGGAGGTGATTGGCAAAACAATGCAAAGCTTGCAGCATGGACAGTTAACAAAGGAAAGGCTCACAGGTGGGAACAAGATAGGGGTTAAATTCCCCAGAGGATAGTGTAAGCCTGCTCCTTTACCTGAATTTAATCCATTCCTTAAAACCTGTTGGATAGCAAATGTTCAGATAATGGGAAATCATAGTCCCTTATTTAAAATAATAATAATACTAATAACTCAGTTTGTCCTTTAACCCTCAAACATCTCTAAAGGTCACTAAGCAGCCATATTGTATTCTAATAAGGATTCCTGAATAAGACAAAAGTACTTTACTAATTTTTTATATTCTCCCACATAAAAAAAGGTATTCATAGTAGATGTAGACAAAATTCTGATAAACGTATTTTTAATGCAGTCACCTTTCTTAATTGTACTTTATACTTTCCAATCTTTCTTCCAGTGAATGGACTTTCCAAATCATCTCAGACCTACCAACTTTCTTTACAGGCTTTCCATTTTCTGAGGGGACATCATCACTTAATGTGGGGAAGAAGATAGTGATAATACATATTATATTGAAATAATGAGATGGAATTTTGTTAGAACAACTGAGAGGCAACAGCAAAAAATTGTGATGCTATTCATCTATAATCATAGGTGGCAAGCAATTTTGGTGGCATTTATATGCTGGTATTTTTGGGTTTTTTGGTTTTTTGGGTTTTTTTGGTAAATATTTGAGTAATGAGTGTTCAGGTAGTAAGGGATCTCTGTACAAAACAGAAGCAGGTCTTGGAGACAACAAGAGTAACAGATAAACCTGTGATTTACCATTTTTGAGTTCTATTTACATGCTCCCAGCATACTAAAAACAGTAAAATCTTTTCATTGGGTTTTAGTAGAGTCCATTGACTTTATAAAGTGCAGGTTGCTTTATTTCAATATCAGAAAAAGCCTATGCAGCCAACTGGAACTCCTGTGTCCAGAAGCCAATTCCCAAATATCCAAATTTGAATGGGGTAAGTAAGCATGGGCTTTTGGTGTGAAATAGATACCTCATTTCATCCATTTCACAGGTAAGAAAGCAGAGGTCAGATGGCTAATAAATGATAGAGCTTGGATGTGAAGCAAGATCTGTAGGGTCCAAAGCCTGTGCACAGAATGACAGATGCCAAAACCACATAAATCTAATCCCATATAGCTAATAAACATTTGATGCCTGGGTCAGTATATCTTAAATCTCAGTGATATAAAGCATATTTGAAAGCAGGGATATGCTAATTTGTTTATAAAAGGCCAAATAGTAAAGATATTAGGTTTCATGGGCTATACATTCTCTCTGAGACTACTCTTATCTTTGTCGCCAGAAAATAGCCACAGAAAATACATAAATAATTGGGTTGTAGCTAAGCTCCAGTAGAACTGAATTTACAAAAGCAGGTAGAGAGTGGGATGTAGCCTGTGATCCATAGTTTTCTGACTTCTCTTTTAAGGGAAATAATTATTTCCGATACCCACGGATTTATTTATTATGGCAGCCTCAGAATCTATGCAGTTGAGTTTTCAAAAATTTTGCTTGAGGAAACGCATTTCACAGAGTCCCTGTGTGGTGCAATAGGTTAAGACATCTGACTCTTGGTTTCAGCTCATGTCTGATATCAGGGTTGTGTGATGGAGCCCCGAGTGAGGCTCTGCACTCAGGTCAGTCTGCTTGAGTTTCTCTCTCCCTCTCCCTCTGCCCCTCTCCCCTGCTCATGCTCTCTCTCTCTCTCTCTCTCTCTCTCTCTCTCTAATAAATAAATCTTCACCAAAAAAATAGAGAAAGACAGTTATCATATGGTTTCACTCATATGTGGAACATAAGGAATAGTACAGAGGACAATAGGGGAAGGGAAGGAAAACTGAAGTGGAAGAAAGAAAAGAGAGAGACAGACCATAGGAGACTCTTGACTCTGGGAAACAAGCAGAGGTTTGTGGAAAGGGGGGTGGGTGAGGGGATGGGGTGACTGGGTAACAGGCAAAAGGGAGGGCACGTGATGTGATGAGCACTGGGTGTTATACACAACTAATGAATCATTGAACATCATATCAAAAACTAAAGATGTACCATACGTTGGCTAATTGAATTTAAATTAAAAAAGAAAATTCATATCATGCCCCTATTTTTAATTTGTCAGTGAAAAAATGATCATTTTCTTTTTAACTGGTAAAATCATTTTTTTCAAGGTTATCCTTGAAGGAAGAAAACAAATAAAAATTCTATAGCATTCCCACAGTCCTCTGACCACAGCGGAAGAAGCACTGTTCTAAATTATTTCCGTCCTCCTACTTTTCTTCTGGGGAAATGGGAGGGATGAAAGTAGGTACACACAACACACAGAGCTGGCTTTTGGCACTATTGGGAGGCACAAAGCTTGAGATCTGTCACAAAGAATACAATGTGCCAATGGGAAGATCAGAGAATTTTCCATTTATTGGTTTTAGTTTTCTTACCTTTACCACCTTCTGTCCCCCATTAGGGCTGAAGAGTTCTAATTGTCAGGTACCAGATGCTTGGGACTGACCTTTTAAAAGGAATAGGAACTTACTCCCCTGTCAGGGCTAAGGGGCTAGAATTTTAAATCTCACAGGAGTTGAGCTCCAGCCACATTCTTTAAAACTGCCCTCTAAAGCCATCTACTTTCCCATCTGTTCTTGTTCACCCATATACTTCCTACTCATGAGGGCAATACTGATAACCTTATATCTGTACTACCCCTTCCTCAAATACCTTTCAGGGTTGTGGGCATTACAGTAACTGGCACTCTCCTTTTCCTATGTCTGCATCCACTCTTCCACCTTCATATTTAAATCTGGCCTAGCTTAGAAAACTAAGTATTTAATAAATGACAAGTATCGGGGTAATTATGGAAATGCCTCCAAAGCCTTTCAGACTCCAGACACCTTGAGTGATATAAGACTTCCTCAACCATACTTTCCACCCCCTTGGACCTGAAACTCCATTGTTCTTTCATCATCTCCTTTTTCCCTTTATGCCTTTCCTCACACATTTTGTCTTAAGACATTATTACTGTTATATCACTCTTTGATCAGGGTAGGACTTTTCACCATTTTGTGCCCTGGGTAGGCTGCTTCACTCTAGAATGCCCTTCTCAACCCTCTTGTCATTTTTTACTTGGCCAATGCCCACTCCTTCTTCAAGACACAGGTCAATGTACATCTCCTTCCTTGAAGTCTTCCCTGGATCCCACAGCCAAAGGTGATTACTACTTCTGGCAATCCTAAAGCACTATGTTCATACTCACATCCTGACATTTTATACATTATATCATAATTCATTGGTTTACTATGAGTTCCAAGAGGATAAGAATGTGTCTTATGCACCTCCGTGTTTCCCAGTTTCTAGTGCCTGGTAATACAGAGCAGTCAGTGAAGACTATTTGACTGAATAAATAGATATCTTGATTGATGGAATAGTGTTGATGTGGAAACTCCATTAAGATACCAAGAACCAATATTTCACTATTCATCTTGGAACTAATTCCTCAGACTATTACTCAGAAGAATTAGTTTATGTGAAGCTCTAAGATCTTTCTTCATTCATCTATACTTCTTTCATTCCTTTTAAACTCTGACAAGACTAGGGGTGTTCGGGGCATGCAATCTCCTCCTGCAAGAGAAATGTTTTCTTGGTCCCTAATGGATGCTTCAGGTATGCTTTCTCAAGACCTATAAAATGCTCTGTTAACAGACATCAGATCCACAATCAGCCGATTGCTCTGCTCAGTATAAGTACTTGTGGCAGCCACCTGTACTTAAGCTCTCCTGTCTTTACATTTTCTTTCCCAGTCCTCATTAGTACTTGTGTGCATGGGTGTATGTGTGTGGGTTTTGCCATTTCACAGCACCATTAAATTTATATCTTTTAAGGTCAAAACACAAAGATGAACCCTATATACCCTAAGTAGTTCAAGCAATTCAGTCACTGCAAAAAAGTTCCTTATTCCTTTTCCTCCCCTTCAAAAAGAAGACACAAAATAAATAAACAAACAAAAACATCACTGCTTACTTTAGTTTAAAATGGTTCTAGGGGTTCCTGGGTGTCTCAGTCAGTTAAATGTCTGACTATTTTGGCTAAGGTCATGCTCTCAGGGTCATGAGATCAAGCCCCACATGAAGCTCCACACTGGGCATGGAGCCTGCTTAAGATTCTCTCTCTCTCTCCCTCTCCCTCTGCCCCTGCCCCCACTCATAAACACACTCTCTCTCTCCAAAAATAATGTTTTGAAATGTTTCTAACTTCTGGCTGGTCTATCTAACTAAGCACTGCTAAGGTGTCTGGCACTTTGATACCCAAACAGAACTATATACTCCTTCTCTTTCTTGCCAAAGAAACTGTACATCTAGTATTAGTTTAACAACACAAAAACACATGCACAACAATGGGCTTTTTACACACAGGCATAGACTTGAGTACTATTTCTGATCTGCAATTTCATAACTGCTTAAACAGAAGTGACAAAAACACATGAAGGGGGCAAAGAGATGATAATGAAATCAGACAAACTTATCACTTCCTATCAAATCCTATGACTAGAGTTCATTTCAAATCTTGGCATTACTTATCAATGAGAAACTCCTTAGAATATTCTATTCATCAATTCTTTAAAAGCATATTTGTTGGGTACCTCCTGTATGCCAAGTGTGCTACAGGCACTGGAATACAAAATTAAATGGGACAGTCAAAATCCCCAAGGAGTTCTCAGTTAAATGGGAAAAACAGCCAAGGAAGGAGGCATCTGTGACTCTCTGGGAGAAGTTTTGTTGTCAGGGGATGCTCAGAATACCAGAGAAACAGAGAAAGTGCACCTAACCCCGCCTTCCCAATAGGTCATGGAAAGAATTTTTACTTTGTAACACAGCACAATGACTACAGAAATGTAGTAGAGACAAGTACACCATGGGAGAGGACATATTTGATTTCAATGACAAGAATAAAGTGGCTGCTGGTAGCTTTTCCATCTCCCCAAGATTTTGTTCAACTGTTACTGCTTAAACAGGTCTGTCCATAACCACCATATTTAATTCTACAATCCTGCTCAGCATCACTCCTGAACTTTCCTAACCTGCTCCATATTTTTGTTTTATAAAATACTCTTCACTTTCTCCCATTCTATATCACTTACTTTCATATTATGTTTAATCTCTATCTTCTGCCTTCCCTTCATCCCAAAGCTAGAATATATGTTCCACAAAGACAGGGATATATTTTCATTGAATATTATATCCCAAATACCTGGAATAGTGCATGGTGCAAGAAGGCATTCAGTAATGAACCTTAGAGATGCAGCTAACTGAAAAAGCATGAAGGACTGGAGCTTCATAGATTAACAACTACCCATTGTCATGGAACTGAGGAATTGCAAAAAAATAAAATGGTTCCATGAAGAGTGTGTGCCTGTGCTTGTCAAAAATAATGACAAGAACCTTCCTAGGTGGGATATATGACTCCTCTATTTTACCTCACACCTTACAGCCAGTTTGATGCTTCATTGAGCTTAGATCTCAAAAATAGTTTACAAGTGTCCATTTTCTCCATCCCAGCCTCCACAATCCAGCTCTAGGTCATGACCACTTCTTAGGAATACTAATAGCAATTCATAAGTGGTCGTTCTGGCTCCAACCTTGACCACTTCTGATCCATTTTCTAGTCTGAAGCAAGAGGGATTATTCTAAGGCACAGGTCTTTCCTGCTTGAAAGCTTCAAATGTTTCTCATTTTCCTTATGATAAAGACTAAATTTTGAAACATGGTTTATGAAGCCAGCTTCCACTGGGTCATGAGAACTGATTGTGTACATGTCTTTCCAGTTCTGTGATTAGTAGCTTCACATGGATAGCGTAATACTTGCCATAGTGAGAATATGAAAATTGACATGGAAATTGGCAAATAATACAAATAAGAGCTTTTCTGTCCAAAGAATGGTTTTTTAATAGCACACCACTGGACAAGCCCCATTAACCATTTTTTAAAGATATGGCTGGATTTGATGTGTTAAATATTTTTGTTGAATATTTTTGCACCTATGTTCATGGGGGATGTTGGTCTATAGTTTTTCTTTTCTTGTGTTTTTGTTTGATCTTGGTATTAGAGTAACAGTAGGCACATAAAACAAGTGAGAAGTGTTCCATTATCTTTGTTTTTCTGGTATTATCTCCTCTTAAGATGTTTGGTAAAATTTTCAGTGAAACCATCTGGCCTAGAGTTTTCTATCCTAGAAGGTTTTACTCACAAATTCGATTTAAAAAATAAGTATAGGACCATTTGTGTTTTATATTTCTTCTTGTATGAGTTTTGGCAGTTTGTGTTTTTCAAGGAATTGGTTCATTTCATCTAAGATGTCAAATTTATAGGCATAACATTGTTATTATTCTTTTAATGCTTGTAGGGTGTGTAGTGATTGATAGTGTTCAGGAGGACTATATTCTTGCTATTTTCTTTTTAATTGTTTTATTAATTATTGATAAAAAATATTAAAGATTCGCATAATTGAGAATTTTTCTATCTCTCTTTTAGTTCTATCAGTTTTTGCTTCATGTATTTTAAAGCTCTGTTTTTAGAGTGTGCATTTTTAAGATTGTTATGTCTTCTTAATGACTAGACCTCTTTTTCATTATGAAATAACCCTTTCTATCCCTAGCAATTTTCCTTTCTCTAAAGTCTACTTTGATATTAATATAGTCACTTCAACTTTCTTTTTTATCAGTGTTTACATAACATGTTTTCTATCATTTTACTTTTCACCTACCTATATTATATTTAAAGTGTATTTATTGTAGATCACATATAATTGTGTCTTTAAAAAAAATCCAACTTCTAGTTTCGTTGATGTGTTCTACTGTATCTCATTGATCTCTGCTCTAATCTTAATTATTTCCCTTCTTGTGCATGGGGTTGGCTTAATTTGTTGCTGATTTTCCAGTTATTTAAGGTGTAAAGAGAGTTGGTATATTAGGGATTTTTCAATTTTTTTGAGCGAGGCTTGGATGACTATTTATTTCCCCCTTAGGACCGCCTTTGCCATATCCCATAGATTTTGGACAGATGCCCTTCAACAGATGAATGGATAAAGAAGATGTGGTCCCTATGTACATGAAATATTACACAGTCATCAGAAAGGATGAATAACCAACTTTTATATCAACATGGATGGAACTGAAGGAGATTATGCTGAGTGAAATAAGTCAAGTAGAGAAAGTCAATTACATTGTTTCACTTACTTGTGGAGCATAAGGAATAACATGGAGGACATTAGGAGAAGGAAGGGAAAAGCGAATTGGGGTAAATAGGAGGGGGAGATGAACCATGAGAGACTGTGGAGACAAACTGAGAGTTTTGGAGGGGGGGTGGGGGGATGGGTGAGCCTGGTGGTGGATATTAAGGAGGGCATGTATTGCATGGAGCACTGGGTGTGGTGCTTAAACAATGAATCTTGAAACACTGAAAAAATAAAACAAAATTTAAAAAAATTAAAAAATAAAATAATCCATCTCTGTCCTTTAACTGATTTAGATTTAATGCAGTTCTTGATATGGTTAGATTTATGTCTATTTTTATTGTTTGCTGTTAGTCCTCCCCCCCTTTTTTGTTCTTTTTTCACCTTTCCTGCCTTTTTAAAATATTATTTGAATATTTTTATTACTCTATTTTAATTTCTCTATTGGCTTCCTGGACATACTTTGTATTATTTTTTTTAGAAATCACAACATTCACTAACAACCTTTCACAGGATGCTCGGAATTAGTATTTTACCACTTTAAGTAACAACTATAAACCCTATAAACCAAATAGATACCTCTACTTTCTTTTTCCGTATTATAGTTGTCGTACGTATTACATCTACCTATACTGAAAATCTCATCAGGCAATGTTATAAATTTTCCTTTCAATAGTCATACAAATTTTTAAAGAATTTTAAGATGAGAAAAAAGTCTTTATGTTTACCCAGTTATTTACCATTGCTCTTATTCGTCCTTCATTCCTGAAGTTTCACGTTTCTGGTGCAACTTTCCTTCAGCCTGAAGAAGTTACTTTGGCATTTATTTTGGAGTAGGCTTGCTGGTGACAAATTTTCACCATTTTCCTTTGTCTGAGAAAGCTTTTATTTCATTTTCATTCCAGAAAGATATTTTTGCCAGATATTGAATTCTGGGTTGATAGTTCTTTTCTGTCATCACTTTAAAGAGGTTGTTTCACTCCTTTCTAGTCTCTATGGTCTCTGATGAAAATTTCATAGGTATTTGAATTGTTCTCCTAAGCACTATATTTTAAAGCCACTGAATTCTGAGGTGGTTTTTTAAACAACAATAGACAACTAAAAGAGCCTCAAACTATATTCCAATCACACTGAACTTCATCTAGTTCTTTGAAAGTCATTCTTTCTCTTTTTTTCTGAGACTTTGCACATGTTGTTCTCTCTTTATGGAAACTGCACTCTCACACACTTACAAACTCCATTGCACTTTCCCAAAAGTTTCATCCTTGCCTTTCATATTTCAGGTAACTGCTTCTTTCTCCAATGGGAGCGTCCTTGACACTCACACCCCAACTCCTGCTCTGTAAGTATAGATCAAAAGCCCCTCTTACACATTCCAATAACACAAACTGTGCTTTCCATATCATATCTCTTAAAATAAAATGAAACATGTATTGATCACTCACTACATACAAGGTGTTGTTCTAAATCCTTTGGATGAATCTATGAAACAACACTGTTATTGCCTCTATTTTCCTAATGAGGAAATTGATTAACAAAATGGCTAATTTGCCTGCCCATATTTACAGAGTACAGTCAGTGATCAAGACAGAATGTGACCCAGACAGTGGCTTCAGAGACATGACTTTAGCCACTATTTTAAGCTTCTCCTGACTTACTGTATTCTAGTAATATGATAAATTTTATACTGTTTTGTATAGCCAATAAGAGTCTAAGATTTCTAAAGAAAATGACTAGGTGTTGTCAACTGCATGGCATTGCAACACTGTATTTTATTTCTCAGGTTATGTGTGTGTGTTGTCTCTATACTATGAGATTCTAGAGGCCAGAGACCCTCAACTTTATCTTTCTATCTCCAGATTCAGAACCCTAAACTATGGTATATTCTCAATAAATATTTCATGACTGCATGATTGCTGAATGAAGAAAAAACATGTAGTGCAGAGAGTTAACATGTCTTATGGATCAAAAAAAGGTGGAGAGGCCCTACTTAGGGAAATCAGGAACTCAACATCAATGGAATATAAATAAAGGTGAGTGCAGAAAATTAAGGACCATGACTTCTAGAATCACTTCTCTATTACAGGTTATAAAATCCCCTAGCAATCCAAAAAACAGGATGTAAAATAAGAATAAAACCATTTTGGTCTACTAAATTCTCAAATTGAAATTAATAGTATACAATCATAGTAAGGTACAGTGAAACAACACTAGCATTATCATGCTTGTTGAGATTTAAATTGGTGTATTTGTATCAGTAGTCATTACAAATATTTATACAATTGAGACTCTAATTCTTTTTATGGGAAACTATTCCTAAAGAAATATAGATAAAGATTTATGTACCCATGTTAGTTAAAATGGAAAAAATATCAGAATCAACCAAAATTACGTAACTATTAAATTTTTGTTTACAAAGACATGAAGACATGTTTACTCTCTCTCTCTCTCTACACACACACACACACACACACACTCACTATTATATATACATATATATGCATTTTTTAAAAAAGCTTGAGAGAAAATATTCCAAAATGTCAATAGTAATTAACTCTGGATGATGGAATTNTATTATATATACATATATATGCATTTTTAAAAAAAGCTTGAGAGAAAATATTCCAAAATGTCAATAGTAATTAACTCTGGATGATGGAATTATGAGTAATTTGAATTTTCATTTTTATACCTCCCTGTATTTTTCAATTTTTCAACCCTTGGCATGTATTTCTCTTTAATCAGATGAAAACAATAAATGTTACTCAAAAAAACTGAAAACTATGTTTGCAGTTGACCACAAGGTCCGTAATAAATAAACAATCTGGAGCAAGACATTTCAAGAAAACAGACGTAATAACTGACAGGGTGGTGGGAAAGCATGCAAGCCAAAGGCCCTTATCCTTCAACAAAGTAAAGATTATGTTGCTAAAGACACCCTGGGAAAGCAGTGCAAGCATTAAGGAACACAAGCATCCAAGAGTTGTTGGAAGGAGAACATATAGGTTTACATCTGCCTATTAAACATGTCTTGGAGAAAACTTGAAAGCAAATAAATCCCAGCTCTCCAGTGTTCTAAGTGAACTGCCAATCCATAGCCAGAGCCAATTCAACTTTGGACCCTTGACTTGAAGGTTCTTAGTGAGAAGGGAATTGGAGACCCTAAAAGCTTAATTCATAGCCGGTACTTCTTCATGTGCACTTTGCCTGGCCAGCACTATATGGAGTGCCTGCTTGGATAATAGTTTCAGGCTGTTGACCTCCCTCCCCAATGCCCTGATTATGTCTTGTCATCAGACATTTAAGTGATGTTGCAAGAGCTCTCTCTAGCTCTCCATCATCGCTGTTGAATTGTCCTACAGGAAACTAACATATTTTCCATACATCAAAGCCTGATGCATAAACTAAAGTCAAAATTTCTTCTTGAAACTATACTGAAATCTGACTATGCTATGGATATACTTCTTCACAGCTATATTGTAAGAACAATGTCTAATATTTTAGATACTCAGACAATAGACATTTAGACCTCTTTATTTTCCCATAGTGCCAAGCCCAGTTCTGAGCAATACCTTATCCAAGTGATAGAAGATGATCCATGAATATTCATTGATTGATGGTCTTCCATTTTTCACAGATGGGGTGGCAAACGCATTCATTCACTGGAGTTTCCATTCTTCCTCCAACACCATCAGAGGATATCAAAAATCATTCACACTACTTTTGCTGAAATGCAAAATGGGTATTTTAAAGCCCCCAAGTGGTTCTATAAGCAGACACTACTAATGCCTTGTCATATAGACAAAAGTCTATTTTCCATCCATTCTACAGGATAATGCCCAAACTTCTTAGGCCCCCAATATATGACCAAAGCATGTCTCCCATTACAAGACCACATGCTTCTTGCCTACCTATCCATCCCAAGCGATCACCACACTTTCTTGCCTCTCAGTCCCGAAGTCAAATCCCACCTCTTTTTCTGTACTTGGTATTAACCATGGAGTCTTCGAATTAACCATGATAGCATTCATCTTTGAGAATCAGAAATTAACATCAAAAATTTTCATGTTTATTGAAACTTACCCTTATTACAGGAGGGTAGGAACTATATCTGTTTTGAGTATACCTATAACTCCAGTACCCAACACAATGCCTGTACACATGGTAGGTTCTTGGTAAATATTTACAAATGAGCAAATGTTAGCCATTAATTGAAAAGTATATAATAATCAAAAGCTACTATGCACTCCTATTTTCTTAAGAAATAGCATTTTAGAAATTACATCAACACCTACATAAATTTTAAGGAAAAATAACCAGATTTGAAACAATAATAAATTTTCTCTTGAGGGGGGTTCTGGTTATTAAAATATTTAAGATAGTTTAGTGGACCTATGTTATTCAGAGATTACTAACAAAGACTTTGAAGACAATAAGACAATACTAAACTTAGAATGAGCATAATTTCCATTTTCTTTGATGATTCAGAAGGCACATCACGACCAAGCAATACTCTAGGGCCAGTATTATGCATCAACTACTCTTCCCAGTAATAATTGTTAAAAGAAATTTCTGGTTGTTAAATGCCAGATTAACAAGCTGTTCTTGCCTTTGGAGCCCATGTGTACATCGACTCTGCCAGCCCCGAACTGAATGAAGTATTTCTTGATTCTATTGCTTTTAGATTTTTCCCAGCAGAGTAATTCAAAGTCTAATTGCATTTGAGGGAATTTCAATTGGTCTCCAATATGGCCAGTTTCTACACCCATCTCCAAATTGTAAGATCTCACTGATTTGACATATTATGATTAACATTAGAGAGTAATTCCAGGCTCTATTTTTTATGATTATGTGTGGTCTTTTTTTTTTTGAAGATTTTATTTATTTATTTCAGAGAGAGAGAGAGATAGCGAGAGAGAGCATGAGTGGGAAGGAAAGGGAAAAGCAGGCTTCCTGCTCATCAGGGGGCCCAGTGTGGGCTTGGTTCCAGGGTCCTGGGATCAGGACCTGAGCTGAAGGCAGACACTTAACTGTCTGAACCACCAGGTGCCCCAATTATGTGTGGTCTAAAGTCACTTAACTTCTTTCTTATGTTTTTCTCTTATATTTTTTATTTTAAATTCTTTAGTATTGCTATCATAATAGTTATCATTATCATAATCATCCCCTTATCTTTAAATAGGAATAGTTCTTGTATCTACTTCATTGTATTATTGCAAGTTACATGTATTAAAAACACTTATCAGATAATAGCTGCTTAGATAGAACATAACTATTATTACTGTTATTATTGTGATGTTTATTCTCTGCCCACCATTAAATAAAACTCCCAACCAAAAAGCATTGTCTCCTACCCATCTGGGAACACTTATTTATTCACTCAACATACTCAGCATTTATTTTGAGTGCCTACTATGCTTCAATCTCTGAAAGAAGAAAAACAAAGGTAAAAACAGAAAAACAAAGGTAAAAGAGACTCGATATCTGCTCTGGAGGAATTCACAGTCTAATGGGGGAAAGCAGTCATATAGTCAGACAGTTATAGGACAGTGTGTCATGTGTACTTCCACTAATAGGGATGAGGCTGGATTGACCAGGTTCCAGGAGAACTATATTTGGAAATGACAAAGGAAGGGCTGTAAAAATAAGACAGGGGACAAAGTGAGGTGCAGGAGGAAGATACTGAGCATTTACTGGGAAGAGGGCATTTCAGATAGAAAGAACACTTATAAACCAAAAGGCAAGAAAAACCATGGATTTGTTTGGTGACCATGGAGACTTTGGGTGGTATAGAATTTCTAGCATATAAGGTAAAAGGCAAGCAGTGGTAAGAGATAAGATAGGAATGGTTGACTGGGACTAGATCACAAAGGAAATTTTAGATCATGAGCCACTGAAGGCTTTAAAACAGAGACTTAAATCATAGATGTGGTGCCTCCAACTGCATCATTGTCAGAATTTTCTCATCTGTTAGCAGAGCTCTCAGGACAGTATAAAGTTGCACCATGGCAGTTTACCCAGGGCAGGAAGCATAGAAAAAAGTTTACTCCTTAACTTATTGCCAGCAGTTAAGTTTTTGTGAGTGAATTGGGTTAAAACTATCAAGATTGGCGGAATCCAGAAATGACCTTTTGATCCAGACTATGTCCCTTTTCCCCCAGTGAAGCCCAAAGACTGGTCAGACAAAAGAGCATATATAGGTAGTGAGTCTCTTGATCTTTGAAGAAGTCTAGAAGAGACTCCTTGCTTCATGGAAGTTGTGTGTGATGGCCTGACCTTAGTCTACCCACTTCAGTTGTACTTAAAACCACCATAGCCTCCTCTGGCTTTAGGCTGTGGTCATTGGAAAAGCAGGGGTCTATACTTACAGAATAGCAAGGGTGTTCTGTTCACAGGTGCCTCAAAGGACCATGAGCCATGGCTTTTAGCCTTGTATTCCAAGAAGTTCAACTTCCCCACAGCTAAGCCAACATTTGACATAAATGTCCCCAAATCAGCAAATAAATGCTTTATTTTGGCCAAGGCAACAGCAGCTGCTTCTGAAAATATTATGGGGTAAAGAAGGAACACAGAATGCTTTCCTAAATTCTCTTCCTACAGGAAACTGGAATAAAAATGAATTAAAATGCCAATTCTGGCATATAATAACCTTTAACAAAAGATATATACATTCTATGCTTATGTAAAGTAATATGGAGAATTCTGTTCCTTTTTTTAAGATCTTATTTATTTATGAGATAGAGCGTATGAAAGAGAGAGAGCAAGCACAAGCAAGAGGGAAGGGCAGAGGGAGAGGGAGACAAGCAGACTCCCCACTGAGTGGGGACCCCCAACTCAGGGCTTGATCCCAGGACCTTGGAATCATGACCTGCATCGAAGGCAGACACTTAACCAACTGAGCCACCAGGTACCCTATAGAGAATTGAGTTCTTGATCTAGATAATGGAAGACAATTTTTTTTAACACATTCACCTAAAATATTTGGGTAATTGAGGGAAAAACCTCATTTACCATTTAAATTATCTGAAACTCTCGACTTCACTACACTGTGTAGTCAGAGACCTGAATTACATTTTTCCAAGAAATACTGCTTTGAGAAGAAAGCTTGACATTTGAGGGAAGAATGGGCCTCCTTGAAGCAGTCCAAGAGTTTTTTTTGTTTGTTTTGTTTTTTAAAGAGCTCCATAAAAATCAAGAGTAACTTTACTGTCATTCCTGAGTATGTACAGATCCATCCATCTCCATGAAGTAGAAACATGCTCCCTCAAATTCAAAGCAGACTACCTGAATGATCACATTTAAATCCTATTTAATCTGGAAAAATGTCAGCAATGTGCTTGCCAGGACATCAATAATGATTTTGGTCACTTGGGCCTATAGTAAGAAAGAAATTTTTCCAAAATTGAAAAAGGATGGAGTCTTTGAAGGTGGCTGTGATGGGGCCCATCACAGTGTGTTAAGGATCTCAGAAGCATTTTTCTAGAAGAAGCCAAGGCACAAATGGATTTGAGTTTTCAGAGTACAGATAATCCAACAACTGAGTCACATCAGCTCAAAGACTATAAGGATGAAGGCCAAGATATTAACCATTCTTGTCCTGTTTCTCAGTGTTGTGGGTCATTCATCCATCCCAACATTTAATGAAAATTTCAAAGCATCAGAAATATCCATTATCTACAATTGTCCAGGCACCAGAGAGATATTGTGATGATCTAAACTGTCTGGTCTTCCTGTATCTCTTCTATACATAAACTGCCTCAGTAATATACTCACTCACTCTTACATAGACAAACACACCAGAAAATGCTGTTACAGTTCTTCAGAAGCTTATTAATGTTTTATACTATTTTTTTGTCATTCAGATTGTATAGGGAAGGTCAGATACTCAGCAGCATCATAGTTTCCTCTGCACAAATCTCAAATCAAAACCACATTGAGATACAACCTTACACAAGTTAGAATGGCAAAAATTAACAAGGCAAGAAACAGCAAATGTTGGAGAGGATGTGGGGAAAGGGGAACCCTCTTTCACTGTTGGTGGGAATGCAAGTTGGTGCAGCCACTTTAGAAAACAGTGTGGAGATTCCTCAAAAAATTAAAAATAGAGCTACCCTATTACCTGGCAATTGCACTACTGGCTATTTACCTTGAAGATACAGATGTAGTGAAAAAGAAGGGCCATATATACCCCAATGTTCATAGCAGCAATGTCCACAATAGCTAAACTGTGAAAGAAGTTGAGATGCCCTTCAATGGACGAATGGATAAAGAAGATGTGGTCCATATATACAATGGAATATTACTCAGCCATCAGAAAGGATGAATACCCAACTTTTGCATCAAATTGGATAGGACTAATGGAGATTATACTGAGTGAAATAAGTCAAGCAGAGAAAGTCAATTATCATATGGTTTCGTTTATTTGTGGAATATAAGGAATAACATAGAGGACATTAGGAGAAGGAAAGGAAAAGTGAAGAGAGGGAAACTGGAGGGGGAGATGAACCATGAGAGACTGTGAACTCCTAGAAACAAACTGAGGGTTTTAGAGGGGAAGGGGGGAAAAGGATAGGTGAGACTGGTGTTGGGTATTAAGGAAAGCATGTATTGCATGGAGCACTGGGTGTTATATGTAAACAATGAATCTTGGAACACAACATCAAAAACTAATGATGTATTGTATGGTGACTAACATAACACAGTAAAAAAAAAACCCCACAAATATCAATACTGAATAGTATTAACTAACCTTCTATTTATCTCCTGTGGTTAAGTTTCTTCAACTCTACTGGAAATTCCTAGAGGGCAGAGACTGGGGCTCTATCTTTTGCTTGTGTCTTCTACAGCAAAGCAGTGGTTATGGAAAGGGCTCAATTAATATTATATGTGAATTGATAGGTACATATAGAAATATGTTTATGACATGACCTGACCATACAAATTAATTTAAAAAGACAAAGGATTTATCAATAGCCTTTGAAACCAATTAGTTGGCATTTTGAAAGTAATTATACATCCTCAGTGGAGAAGAGACTTACCTAGGGTCATTGTACTTCTGAACCCTAATGCAGTGTATGCTGTACTCCAAGCTCATTATGGAAAGATGTAGAGCTCAGAGCTCAACTTCTAAGAAGTGAGTTCAGGGACTCTCAGTTCTAAAGAGCTGATTTGTATTTTCTATCTGTCAGTTTTGGCACATTTAACTATGAGAATATAAGTTCTTAAATCCCAAAAGAGGCCCAAAGGATCACCAAGCTAATCGACAAAGCAGAGCTTGCTTTATTACATATAAGGGGATACATCCCAGGGAATTTTGAAAAACTTGAATATATGGAGTAAGCAGCTCTGGTGATTTTGAAGAGGCCAAGGGAAACAACTGAGTCTTTATTTGGGGTCATATAAAATGAGACCATGTCAAAGACATAAATCACTGGGGTGAAACATTTCAAATCCAAGGTAAACTATAGCTAACTATTCTCTGTCTGGACAGCTTGCTCTCCAGGAGATCTGAATTTACCCAGGTTCAAATGAAGACAAAGGCCAGAGGTAGAACCTGGAATAGAACCCTTAATTCCCAATGTGCAGGCTACAGCTCCAAACTCCTGTTAAGGATTATACCAAGGCGAAAACCAGCATTACAACAAAAATCTGTATGCTTTGAATAAAATGAAACAAGTTCATTGATATCAAAGAGATCCCATTTTTGGACATTAGCCTATAGAATTAGATGGTGGGAGGGACAAGAACAAGATTATATTATGTGCGTGTCATGTGTGACATCTTCTAAGGTGTCTCTTAGGGGAATTCCTGAGGAATAATTGGCAAGCCCACCTATGGGTATGGTGGAGACCATAGCTTAAGACACTCTTCAGGAGGAACCTCCACACTGTTTTCCAAAATGACTGCACTAACTTGCATTCCAACCAACAGTGTAAGAGGGTACCCCTTTCTCCACAACTTCTTCAACATTTGTTGTTTCTTGCCTTGTTGATTTTTGCCATTCTAACTGTTTTAAGGTGGTATCTCAGTGTGGTTTTGATACGAATTTCCCCAATGGCTAATGATGATGAACACTTTTTCATGTGTCTGTTACCCATATTTGTATGTCTTCTTGGGAGAGGTGTCTGCTCATGTCTTCTGCCCATTTTTTGACTTGATTACCTGTTTTTTGGGTGTAGAGTTTGAGAAGTTCTTTATAGAGCCTGAGTATCAGCCCTTTGTCTGTAGTGTCATTTCCAAATATCTTCTCCCATTCTGTGGGTTACCTCTTTGTTTTTTTGACTGTATCTGTTGCTGTGCAGAAGCTTTTTTATCTTAATGAAGTCCCAAAAGTTCATTTTTGCTTTTGTTTCCCTTGCCTTTGGACATGTGTCTTGAAAGAAGTTGCTGTAGCTGATGTACAAGCTGTTACTGCCTATGTTCTCCTCTAGGATTTTGATGGATTCCTGCCTCACACTGAGGTCATTCATCCATTTCGAGTTTATCTTCGTGTATGGTGTGAAAGAATTGTCAAGTTTCATTCTTCTATACATAGCTGTCCAATTTTCCCAGCAGCACTTATTGAAGAGACTGTCTTTTTTTCCACTGGATATGTTTTCCTGCTTTATCGAAGAGTATTTGACCATAGAGTTGAGGGTCCTTATCTGGACTCTCCACTCTGTTCCATTGGTCTATGTGTCGGTTTTTGTGCCATTACCATGCTGTCTTGGTGATCACAACTTTGTAGTAAATCTCGAAATCGGGCAACGTGATACCCCCAGCTTTGTTTTTCTTTTTCAACATTTCCTTAGTGATTTGGGATCTTTTTTGGTTCCACACAAATTTTAGGATTGTTTGTTCCAGCATTTTGAAAAAAATGCCATCGATAATTAAAAATAGAGCTATCCTATGACCCAGCAATTACACTACTGGGTATTTACCCCAAAGATAGAGAGGTAGTGAAAAGAAGGGCCACATGAATCGCAATGTCAATAGCAACAATGTCCATAATAGCCAAACTGTAAAAGAAGCTGAGATGCCCTTCAATGGACGAATGGATAAAGAAGATGTGGTCCATATATACAATGGAATATTACTCAGCCATCAGAATGGATGAATACCCAACTTTTGCATCAAATTGGATGCTTTTCCATTGAATCATATTTCACTTAGTGAAATAAGTCAAGCAGAGAAAGTCAATTATCATATGGTTTCACTTATTTGTGGAACATAAGGAATAGCATGGAGGACATTAGGAGAAGGGAAAAATGAGGGGGACAAATTGGAGTGGGAGAAGAACCATGAAAGACTATGGACTCCAGAAAACAAACTGAGAGTTTTAGAAGGGAGGGGCATGAGGGGATGAGTTAGCCTGGAGATGGTATTAAGGAGGACACAGATTGTAGGGAGCACTGGATGTTATATGCAAACAACGAATCATGGGACACTACATCAAAAACTAATGATGTACTGTATGGTGACTAACATAACACAATAAAAAAGAGAAACTCTTCAGGAAACAAGCCTGGAAGATCATATGCTTTTGTTATATAGCATGAACACTGAACAAAATAAATGAAAATGGATTTCTGAGTAACTGAGAGGAAATTGGATTTAATGCTGTGGCCAGATATCTAACAGACATTATCCAAAGTGAAAATAAAAAATGCTACTGAAAAATACATATTCTAAAGGATATTTCAAAATTTTTAAAATTTCCCACATCAAATGAACCTTGCTGTCATGACATACCTATCTCCTTAGAGATAGTGGGAATAGAAAAGACATACAGATTAAATAGGAAGGAGATGAAGGGAAACTCTTTCCAGATTGAAGACACTGATCATTTAAGTTAATACTTAAATACAGAATGTCTATAAGGCAGACTCTACCTGGCTGGGTTCTAAGAAACTCTGATTTCATGATCAAATAAGTTTGTGAAATTCTAAATCCTATATTCTAATTTTAAATGTTCACAGTACACATAAGAATATTAAAGGCCCTGCGAAGTGTTGACTTATGGAGACCTGTTTCACTTTAACAATGTTGAAATGGGAAGAATTGGAATTCACACCTGGTCTCTTTGAAGCTCATGCTCTTAATAACTATGCTGTACTGCTCCATTCTAAATGAATATTTTATGGAGAAGTGTCTGTTCATGTCTTCTGCCCACTTTTTGACATGATTTTCTGTTTTTTGGGCCTTGAGTTTGAGGAGTTCTTTATAGATCTTGGCTAACAGACATGAAAAATATTCATCCTCACTAACTATCAGGGAAATTTAAATCAAAACCACACTGAGATATCACCTCATGCCAGTTATAATCACCAAAATCAACAAGACAGGAAACAACAAGTGTTGGAGAGGATGTGGAGAAAGGGGAACCCTCTTTCACTGTTGGTGGGAATGCAAGTTGGTGCAGCCACTTTGGAAAACTGTGTGGAGATTCCTCAAAAATTTTAAAAGAGAGCTACCCTATGACACTGCAAATGCACTACTGGCTATTTACCCTGAAGATACAGATGTAGTGAAAAGAAGGGCCATATATACCCCAATGTTCATAGCAGCAATGTCCACAATCACCAAACTGTGGAAAGAGCCCAGATGCCCTTCAACAGACGAATGGATAAAGAAAATGTAGTCCATATATACAATGGAATATTACTCAGCCATCAGAAAGGATGAATACCCAACTTTTGTACCAACATGGACGGGTCTGGAGGAGATTATGCTGAGTGAAATAAGTCAAGCAGAGAAAGTCAATTATCATATGGTTTCACTTACTTGTGGAACATAAGGAATAAAATGGAGGACTCTATGGGAAGAGAAGGAAAAGTGAAATGGTGTAAATCGAAGGGGGAGATGAACCATGATAGACTGTGGACTCTGAGAAAAAAACTGAGGGTTATGGAAGGGAAGGGGGTGTGGGGATGGGTGAGCCTGGTGGTGGTTATTAAGGAGGGCACAAGCACATATTGCATGGAGCACTAAATTCATAAACAATGAATCTTGGATAACTGAAAAAATAAAATTAAAAAGTAAATGAAGGGTGCCTGGGTGGCTCAGTGGGTTAAAGCCTCTGCCTTCGGCTCAGGTCATGATCTCAGGGTCTTGGGATCGAGTCCTGCATCGGGCTCTCTGTTTGGCAGGGAGCCTGCTTCCTTCTCTCTCTGCCTGCCTCTCAGCCTACTTGTGATCTCTCTCTGTCAAATAAATAAATAAAATCTTTTTTAAAAAAGTAAATGAATATTTTTCTCTTTCTTAATTTTGAAAATCTTAAATAATATATAAAAAGAGAAAATAATAAAACAAACACATCTGTGTACCCAATACAAGAAATTAACAAATGCTAACATTTTATCATGTTTCTTATGTTTACATGAAAGAAAAGGAACACTACAGATAAAATAAAAGCCCCCTTGGCTCTCTTTCATCTCCTGCCTTTCTTCCTAGAAACAAACATTATACTGAAATTTCTTTGTAGCCTTATAGTTCACATTTTTCTATTTTATAACAACATATATGCTCTATGTATTTGCTAGATGAATAGTACGTAGCATAAAAAACATATCTAGATAGTCTGTGGTATCTAGATAAATAGTATTATTTCACTTTTTAAAAAGTTACATAAATGCTAGCATGCTACATGTATCATTTTTTCATTAATTTATTTTTTAAGTTCACTTATTTTTATTTTGTTTTTCTTTTTTCTTTTATTTTGTGTGCAGAGGACTACAGGGGAAGGGAGAGAAAACTGGGAAGAAATCAGAGAGGGAGACAAACCATGAAAGACTCTGGACTCCAGGATACACATATCATTCTAAAATTTCCTTTTTTCACTCAATATCACATTTATGAGGGCTAACTTATTGTTTTGACTGTTGTATAACATTTCATTTTATTAAAAAAAACATAGCTTACCTATTTGTTTCTCCTATAGATGGGCATTAAGTTGCTTCCAATTTTTAATATTATCAAACAATGCTCCAATAACCATTCTTGTTCATGTGTCCTTATGCACTCTAGAAAGATTCCCTAGGGTATACACCTAGAAGTAGAGCTGCTGGGCTAGCACATTTTCACACTTGTAGGACATTGTCAAATTACTCTCAAATGGCTTTCTTATTTTTACCCCATTTTAGTCCACACCTCTCCCAAAGCATATGACACCATGAGAAAAGTAACTGAGTTTTGCAAAAAGAGTCAGCAAAGCCCCTGTTCTAAGCTCTAACTGTGACCTTAAGACAGTCACTGAAAACTTTTGAGTTTTAAATTTCCTGAACTTTGAAATAAGGATGATATTGTTCTGACTTTACTACCTGGGTTTTGGTGAACAAATAAAATTGTGATAGTGAATGAGCTTTGTAAATAGGAAGCATTGCTTCATGTTAATATTTTTTCATTATTAAAATTATTCTTTATATAGAGCTCAAATATAACTTTTTTTTTTACAAATAATCCTAATTTTTTTTTCAGTGATCCAAGATTCATTGTTTATGAATTTAGTGCTCCATGCAATATGTGCCCTCCTTAATACCCACTACCAGGCTCACCCATTCCCCCACTCCCTTCCCCTCCATAACCCGCAGTTTTTTTCTCAGAGTCCACAGTCTATCATGATTCGTCTCCCCTTCCAATTTACCCCAATTCACTTTTCCTTCCCTTCCCCTAGAGTCCTCCATTTTATTCCTTATGTTCCACAAGTAAGTGAAACCATATGATAATTGACTTTCTCTGCTTGACTTATTTCACTCAGCATAATCTCCTCCAGACCTGTCCATGTTGGTACAAAAGTTGGGTATTCATCCTTTCTGATGGCTGAGTAATATTCCATTGTATATATGGACTACATTTTCTTCATCTATTCTTCTGTTGAAAGGCATCTCGGCTCTTTCCACGGTTTGGCGATTGCTGCTATAACAGGGTAATCTGTTTAATCTGCTATGAACAGGGTACATATGGCCCTTCTTTTCACTACATCTGTATCTTTGGGGCAAATACCCAATAGTGCAATTGCAGGGTCATAGGGTAGCTCTCTTTTAAAATTTTTGAGGAATCTCCACACAGTTTTCCAAAGTGGCTGCACCAACTTGCATTCCCACCAACAGTGAAAGAGGGTTCCCCTTTCTCCACATCCTCTCCAACACTTGTTGTTTCCTGTCTTGTTGATTTTGGCCATTCTCACTGGTGTGAGATGGTATCTAAGTATGGTTTTGATTTGAGTTCTCCTGATGGCTAGTGATGATGAACATTTTTTTCATGTGTCTGTTGACCATTTGTATGTCTTCTGTGGAGAAGGGTCTGTTCATGTCTTCTGCCCATTTTTTGACATGATTATCTGCTTTTTGGGCATTGAGCTTGAGAAGTTCCTTATAGATCTTGGATATCAGCCCGTTGTCTGTAGTGTCAATTGCAAATATCTTCTCCCATTCTGCAGGTTGCCTCTTTGTTTTGTTGACTGCTTCCTTTGCTGTGCAGAAGCTTTTTACCTTAATGAAGTCCCAAAAGTTCATTTTTGATTTTGTTTCCTTTGCCTTTGGAGACGTGTCTTGAAAGAAGTTGCTGTGGCCGATGTCAAAGAGGTTACTGCCTATGTACTCATCTAGGATTTTGATGGATTCCTGTTTCACATTGAGGTCATTCATCCATTACGAGTTTATCTTTGTGTTTGGTGTGAGAGAATTGTCAAATTTCATTCTTCTATACATAGCTGTCCAATTTTCCCAGAAGCACTTATTGAAGAGACTGTCTTTTTTTCCACTGGATATCTTTTCCTGCTTTATCGAAGATTATTTGGCCATAGAGTTGAGGGTCCTTATCTGGACTCTCCACTCTGTTCCATTGGTCTATGTGTCTGTTTTTGTGCCAGTACCATGTTGTTTTGGTGATCACAGCTTTGTAGTAAAGCTTGAAATCAGGCAACATGATACCCCCAGCTTTGTTTTTCTTTTTCAACATTTCCTTAGTGATTTGGGGTCTTTTCTGGTTCCATACAAATTTTAGTATTGTTTGTTCCACCACTTTGAAAAATGCCAGTGGAATTTTGATCAGGATGGCATTGAAAGTACAGATTGCTCTAGGCAGTATAGATATTTTAACAATGTTTATTCTTCCAATCCACAAGCATGGAATGCTTTTCCATCTTTTTGTACCTTCTTCAATTTCTTTCATGAGTGTTCTGTAGTTCCTTGATACAGATCCTTTACCCTTTGGTTAGGTATCTTCCAAGATTCCAAGGTATCTTATGGTTCTTGGTGATATAGTAAATTGAATCAATTCTCTAATTACCCTTTCTATATTTTCATTGCTAGTGTATAAGAAAGCAACTGATTTCTGTGCATTGATTTTGTATCCTGCCACATTACTGAATTGCTGTATGAGTTCTAGCAGTTTGTGAGTGGAATCTTTTGAGTTTTCCATATAAAGTATCACATCATCTGCAAAGAGAGAGAGTTTGACTTCTTTGCTAATTTGAATACCTTGTATTTCTTTTTGTTGTCTGATTGCTGTTGCTAGGACTTCTAGTACTACGTTGAACAACAGTGGTGAGAGTGGGCATCATGTTAATTATTTTTGTTAATAATCACATACACATAGATGTCACCTTCATTCTTCAAATATCTGATTTCTGCTGTACAACAGGTACCAGATGAAGATTCAGCTCCTATTCAAAAGGCTAATTCAAATTAGCCATTATGTTAAGCACTTTACAGGTAATGCCTTGTTGTTATGATTCTAAAATTCACTTAATAATTGGTTGTTTGAAATTCAAACCACTTTCTCAAAAAGACATTTATCAAGTGATCTAGATCGAATATTTCTTATAAATTAAGTGTAAGAGGGCCAATATATATGAAATACTTGGCTATACACAAGAAAATTTGTGCTAAATAATTTTGTGTGTATTATATACTATATTCTCCTTAACAACCCTGGTATGTTAAATAGCTGCATCTTAAAAATAGGGAGCTTGAGGTACAGAGAAATTAATTAACCTGCCTGACATCACACAACTAGAAAACAGTAAAGTCAAGATTTGAGTTAGAACTGATTCTACACATTCTTTTCACTACATTATATGTATATGTGATGCTACTTCACCATTTATAACACTGAGTCTATAGGAAAGTGACTAAATCACAAGAAAAGATGATGGTAGCCCAGAGAATCTGTGTGCTTCTGGCAGAGCCACCTCATCTCCTACTAACTCAAGAACAGTAAATGTGGCAATTCAAGTATTAGTTCTTTTTCCAGCAATGGTCTCACAAAGCACTGGAGAGAAAAGGAACTATGAAGAGAAACTTCTTTCCCTGGGATTGGATACAGAACTGTTTCCCAATCCTGTAACAGAAGAGTGACCATTCTTCTAATGACTAACATCTGTATAGTTCTCTATAGCTTATATATGAAGTATCTGTAGCATGTAGAAAGATGAAAGGGGATCTTGATGTATGATAGTTGAGACCTTAGAGATGGTTTTCTCATCTCTTTTTTTTCTTTACAAATAAAATGGACATAAATCAGAGTATATGTCTACACTATACAAATTACTATAACCTGAAGTTATGAGACAATTATTGAAATCAAGCATGAAACTAAACACATCCCTTCAAGGGCAAAGTGTCCCTTTCTATCAAACTCCATTAGGTTATGCTGATTTCAGAATTATTTTCAATAGTTAATATTATATTTGAAGCAGTGATAACCAATTAGATCAAGTAAGAGGAAGAATGTTCCCATTCATGTTTACAACAAAAACCATAATTCACTACGTATAAATAAAATTCATGTTTTCACACATGCACACACACACACACACACACACACACACACACAGACATACACACAGACACACACTCCAAACCAATCGGAACGTAAACACTGAATTTAACTTATGAACGTAGTCTGGTTTTGATATCATTGTTAAGCTAGCCTTGCAAAATATGTTAGTTGGTTTCCCACCTTTTAAAATTGTTTGGAACAGTTAGCATAAGATGAGAATTATCTATTCCTTGAAGATTTGCTGGAACTCACCCATAAAGTTATCTGGATCTGGTGCCTTTTCTTAGGAAATACCTATGGCTTCTGTTTCCATTTCTTTTATGTTTATTAACCTATGTGGTTGAGCTCATTTTTATAATTTATATTTTCCTTAAAATGTTCTGCTTATGTAAGTTTCAAATTCCTTGGTACAAAGTTGTTCATATAGTTTTCACAATATATTTTAATATTTAAAGCAGTTTATGTCTCTGTTTTCATTTCAGATTCTATTTATTTGTGCTTTTTTTCTTTTCTCATAGAATTTTTTCCCAGAGTATTGTTTATTTTACAAAAATTTTCAAAGAACTAGCTTTTAGTTTTGTTAATCAACTCTACTTTTGGTATTTGTGCATTTTTCTAATTTATTAAATTTTGCATTTGTCTTCATTTCCTCCTTTCTACTTTGGGTTTTTCCTAGCTTTTTGGATGGAAAAAATAGTTTATTTTTAAATCGTTTGTTTTGTAATAAGCCATTTAAGGATATAAATTTATCTCCATGTACCACATTGGTTAATACCTGATAGATTTTATTTTATTTCTATTCTAAATACTTATTTCCATTAGATCTGTGAATTAAATTGATGTGTTTTACTTGTTTTGTTTTAATTTCCTGATATCTGGTGTTTTGGAAAGCTCTACTTTTGTTCTGAACTTTTGTCTTTATTTTACTGCAGTCAGTGAACATGGCTTATGCAATATCAATCTTGACAAGGCTTCCCCTGTGGCATAGTATATAATCAACTTTTGCACCTGTTCCATCTGTTTGACTGAAAGCTGTGCTATTTCTAGTTGTGAATTCAGAGCCCTTTGCTTGGTATTAGATCAATCTTATTAAATGTGTAATTCAAACTACTTCATACTTTTTTACAGATATTTTTACATTTTATGTTTTTCTCTTACCATGTTGTTGCTTTATCTCTCTTGAGCAATTGGTTGGATTGAGTACATTTCTTTGTTCCATTTTCTCCTATTGCTTTAATTTATGAACTTTCTTCACCAATTGTTTACCCTTATTTAGCTTTCAAATATATATTTTTATGAAATATTGTAGAATTAATCAGTATTTTCATTTTTATTCTTCCTCATCCCAAATAAGACAAGAAGATATTCTCTTAGCTACTCTCCTTACTACTAAAGTTTCATATGAAGGTTTAGTTATAATTTAATAATTTTTAAATAGATTTTTTGCATGCAGTAAGTATTGAGACCATTTTCTTTGCTTACCACTTTTTCTTGTATTCTACTATATCTTTGGATTAATTTTTATTCTTGCTAGACTGTATTATTTAGTAGTTCTCCCCTTCCAGCTAAGAGAGACCTGAGTAAACTTTATGTGTCCTTGCTTGCTTGAAAGTGTCTTTATTTTAACCGTATTATTTAGTGAAAGTTTGCTTAGGTATCAAATTCCAAGTTAATAGTATTTTTCCTTAAACATTTTGAAAATATTTTCAATTGTTTTCTTGTTTCCAAGGTTATTGGTGAAAAAAATATTTTAATCTGATAGTCATTTCTTTGCAGGTGATTTGGTCTTTCTCTCTCATGGCTGTTAGAAACTGTTTTTCTATCTTTCATCTTTCTAAAGTGTTATAACACTCTAATGTGTAATTTTTTTCTCTATCTGGTTTGTTACTTGACAAGTCCTTTAAATATTATCTCTCCTCTATTTTAACTAACCTTGGCTTTGTGGGTTTTTTTTTTAAATCTGTTTTTATGATACTTCTACTAGGTAAGAGTTGGAACATTTGGGTCCAGTTTCCAAGTCTCTTAAATTTTTTTTCTCCTCTTTCCTACCTCCTTATTATTTTGTATGTGTTTCAAAAAGAATTCCTCAGTTAAGATGTTTGGTTTGTTGGTTTGTTCTTTAGCTCTATCCAGCATGTTATTTACTACAACTTTTTATTTTACTTTGTACACAGAGATACCCATGCATATACATACATACACACATTCTTCCTCCCAGGTCTCTAATAGGAGATACAGCTATAGATTATATATAGATATAGATATATTGATATATCAACCCATTCCTGTTTTATAAGCCCTATTCTTATCTCAAGATTTTTTCCTTTATCTCTGTGAAGATCTTGTTTATTTAAAGTCCTTTTCTGATTGGCTTACTAACTCTGTTTCCTAAGCTGAGAGTGTTTCTATTTGTTAGGCTTGTTAGACCCTGTTGAGGTGTATATTTCTCATAGATTCAGTGATGTTTGGTTATGAGTTCATCTTCTGCAACAGAATTCTCATCTCTGTGTCCTGGGCTTAAAGTGTTTTCCCTAATACTTGTGGCTTTCTAGGTTAGGTACCTGCCTATAGATGGCTTATTGTAAAAGCAGTTTTAACTTAATCCTGAGATCTCCATTTTCCATTTTCTTCTAGAGATTGATCTTTGAGCCAAGAAAAATTACTTTCCTATTTTTAAGTATGGTTCTTATTAGTTTAATATTTAAATATATCTTTTATTTCATTTTTCTGGGATTGGGTTAATGATAGTTTTATCTTTATGTCAAAATAATTGTTATACATAATGTTTTCCTTGAATTTTGCCTTGAAATTAATATTACAATCTGTTTGTTTGTCATTGAATTTTCAACATCTACCACTGCTAATAATTTTGCTTTTAAGCTTCCAAGGTGTGTTATATATGTTCTTTATGAAGAAATAATTACATTTTTTAATCTAGTTTGAGACTCTTTTAATAAAGCAAATTTGTCCATGGATGCTTTTGATTAAAACTAACATATATGATCTATAATCTTGTATTATATTATTTTAAGGAAATTTTTAAATAATATTTTTAAATAACTTCCTATTGTTAATTCTATAAATTGCTACTTATAAAATTTTAAAAAGCATTTTAACCTATAGTTATTTTTATCCTGGTTAGAAATGAGAAAGAATCTTGAATCCTCTAATTTTCTCTCATATTTCCTTCATTCCATGGTTTTTGTTGAAATAACCTTGAATTTAAATCCAAATTATTTATAATCTAACAATACTATTCATTTTATATTTCCAACTTGATAAAGATATATATATGTGTGTGTATGTATATATCTATATATATGTGTGTGTACATATATACATATACATGTGTGTATATACACACATATATGTATATACATATATGTATATACACACATGTATATGTATGTATACATATATGTATATACACACATATATGTGTATATATATATACATATATATACATATCTTGTTTACCATCATATCCAAAGGGCCTGACATCTAACAAACATGGTCGTATGTGTAGAACAAATCAATTCAATGACATCTTAGTACTCTACCTAAGAAAGAGCAAGATAATTTGGTTGGATATAAAATTCTTGACTAATAGTTGTGGGGTTTTCTTCCTCCCTAAAAATTCTGTAACCATAGAATTTATTGTTATTAAGAAGAATAAATATAGATTTCTCTCCATTATGGCTTTTCTGCCAGAATTTTTAATGGACTTTTCTTTACCCTTCTAGTCCAGAAATCGTATCTGGATGAATGTAAGTTTAATTACATTTTCACTGATTTTCTCCTGGAATGGAGTGAGCTTTTAAATATTTAAATATGCCTCATTTCATCTCAGTTAAAATTGTTTTGTCATATCTTTAATTAATAACTTGATTCTATTTGTGGTTTTTTTCTTTTTTTCAGAAAAGTAATTTATTTGGGTTTTGGTTCTCTGTTTTTGACTTCTACATCAGTCATTTTCCTTTTCAAATTTTTAAATTTCTTTGAGCTTTTTTCCTGCATTCTAGGAGAACAACTCAGATTTATCTCTTACACCACTTACTGGATTTTGTACAGCAGTAATTATGTTCTCCACTGCCTCCAATGTAGATTTTAAGGTTATTGTTAAATTATAGTTTCACCAACATCTTTAGCTCATTGTTACTTTTTTCATCTCCTTCTATTCTCTTTATAATTTTTTATCATACCCTGTTTTATTTCACTTTATTGTATTAATTTTATATTGGTGCAATTGCTGCCTGTTCTTCCTGAAGGATTTTTTTGTATCTCTTTGTATATAGCATGGTGTTAGTCAGTGTCAAGCATACCATGAGGATGACCCAGTAAATCAGTGCTATTCAAATTGTGGTACATACAAAAGTACAATCTGAAAATTGCTTGTTACTTGTCATGATAAGTATTGTTTGTGCAAAATCAGAGAAGATAAACACTGTCAACTTCTGTACTTGTCTCACTGCTGACTGTTCATAAAGAGTCCAAAGACTTCTCACTGGTTTGAACTACACTTTTAGTAGCATTGCTCTAGAGAACCACAGAGTAATAAGTTAGAAAGCATCTCTTAGAGCCTTTTCCTATTCTTCCTATTCTTAACCATCCTGCTGCTAGACCATTATATGAAAGAAGAATAAGCTTCTATTTTCTTTGAAAAGAAAGATACCCTGTATTATGGAATATCTTTTTATTTCTTACAGAAGCTTTGCCTATACTTTAATAAAGTGCAAAAGGTCATTTTCAGAAATAGGTCCTTCCTTTGAGTCTTCCAATACTTGTCCCTTTCCCTTATTCTACAGTATTATTTACATAAATTCCATATTAGTTCTTTCCTTTTTTTCTACTTTTATTCATTTTTAAACATAGAAAAGTGTTTTCAGACAGAGTTTGTCCACAGACAGTATGTGGATTTTATTGGACTTATACTGTGGCATATGATGGAAGAATCTCCTTTACAGATATCAACTGTGGGTGGAGGGTGATTGTAGTGGTGTGGTATATAGAGGTGAAGTTAGGTGGGTATGCTTTATTCCAGTCCAATCCTCAGGTTCTATCACAATTTCACTTAATGCCCTGCTTTCCCTACACTCATCACCTTGTTCTCTGATACTCTGATCTCTTAGTATTTCTACAGAACTCAATTTCCACCATCCATTTTTACTAGAGTTCTTTATTTCAGTATATGCCTCCTCTAGCATGCGCACACACACCCCCACACACACACCACAAAGGCTTTAATTTTTCCAGGACCTCTGTGAACATATCAGGATTGTGTTACAGGTGAAGAACATGGAAGAAAGATGAAGCTTAGAAGTTGCTGGTACTAAATCAAATGTCAGTGGCAGGGCAGTCATCCTACTTTATTTTCTATCATCTTCACATGACCTAGTGAATGACTGAATATTAAAGAGAAGGGAGAGGAAATATTTCAGGATAGTTCCCAAGTTTCTAGTTTGAATGACTGGGAAGATGGGGCATGTGGTATTTATTGAAAGAGGGGCAGATTTTGCTAGAAAGAGACTGATTTACTGTCATAATATCCCAATGGAAATTTCTAGTAGGAAGATGTCTATATACTACGGGGCTATGGACTGAGCTTTTAGATTTCAAAATCATTGGCATATGGACAGAAACCATGAGTGTGACCACCCTAAGTAGAGTGAGAGAGAAGAATGCCCAGGAATAACCCTAAGGAAACCATTAAAGGGTCAAGTATGGAAGGAGGAAGAAGGAAAATGGAAAAAGATGTAGCTAAGGAGGTATGAAAACTATCAGAGGAATATAGTTATGAAAGCCAAAGAAAGAAAATGCTTCAGGAAGGAGGGGATAGCCCACAGGGACAAATGTCATTGACAGCTTAGGCCAAATAAGTATTGAAAATCAGCTCCCTTGATTCTGGAATTAAGTTGACTACAAGTCTAAATTTTCAATGTTCTTGTGACTTGTTTCTAAATCCTTTAATTTATATGTATTTTTGTGGGAAATCAGGAAATTCTGCAGTAGAAGCTGTTCTCCAGCTGACTTTCAAAACAGAAGTCTACGCTAGTACTGGTTTTTTTGTTTTGTTTTGTTTTTAGTATTCTTGTAATCCCTCTTTTTTGGTCAAGGACCATTTGGTTGCAAATAATAGTATCCCATTCAAATTAGGGTAAGCCAAAAGTGGAATGTATTTAAAATAATACAAGTGTAATTCATAGTACCCAAAGTCAGGAAGTCTTGTGAGGCCTCCTGGGAGACTGGAATGAGGAACTGGCAAGTTGTCAGGAACCAAGATAGCTACTTTCTCTCTGGGTCTATCTCTCTCCAGACACTGTGGTCTCTTGTCTCTGCTTTTCTTTGTTCATCTTCTTACTTCATTCCTCTCTGCATTTCATGTCTCTATTTCTCTATGGACAGAAAAGAAAAATGTCCCCCAAGGTAGTTCTACTTTTTCTTTCAACACCATTCAAGCCCTCATAGCATTCCTGGGTCCCTAATGTGATTTTCTAGAAGAAAAAAATCGAGGGGCCAAGTTTGGATCATGTGCCCATCTCTCATCCAATCAACTGGGAGCAAGGCAAATCACATGCCCTTTCCTCAGTGTGAGAATGAGGAATAGGAGTGCTGACTCAGAAAGAGGAATAAGCAGGTCGATTAACTAAATGGTTACTGCATCTTCCTCATTTAACCCAGCTCTCTTTTCAGCTCAACTTATCGTCTTCACATTTCATCTTGCTGTATTTTGATTTCAGAATGTTCTCTTCTCATTATTCTCTGCTCTTATCTTTTAAAAGCCTGTGTCTATTTGCATCTTACTATTAAACAATGTTCCGTTTCTCATGAAAAATAATTTTTGAAGATAATGATCTCCACCTTCGAATCCATCACAAAGAAATGTGTTCCTTTTTCTGCCACAAATTTTCATAGGCCTATAGGATTCCTCTTTTACAGAGTATACTTTCATACTCCTCAGAGGTTTCTCTTTTCTTCTCCTGAAAGTAGGAGAGAGCTGTAATTGAGGTTTGCTAATAATAGTGTATGTGACTTGCACTTGTCCCCATTCATAAAGGTTTGGGAGGGTCCCCCTATCAAAATACCCTGGGGGAGGGGGAGGGGACACAAATTGATGTGAACAAATTCTTGCCCAAACACCCTCACCTATCAGGCCATCTTCTGCTATTGCTCTAATGGACTTAATTTTTCCACCCTGGTGGAAGGTAGAAAAAGATAAATAAACTTTGTCCTCTAAACTAATCAAAGACTGAAAAATCCACAGTCCCCCTCATGCACTCTAAGTTCCAGAAGATCAGAATCCTCAAGATAGTTTATCTTTATTCTATCATAGCTTCACACAGAATGTACTAGATATTCAATAAAAGTTTGATCTTGACTCTTTCTAAAATGCAAAATTGATTATGCCATTTACCTGCATGCCTATAGTGCTTTAGTATGTCCTTGAATGCAGAGAGAATTCTAGTTTCTCAGTTTCGTATTCCAAATCCTTAATAAATTTGTCCCAACTTTACCCTACTCTTAGGAGAGAAGCTCTAACTATATCCTCATAAGCATCATAATGCGTCATTCACAATCTATTTTCAATTCCACTATATACAATTCATTCTCACACTTCCATATCTGTATTACCTCTATCATTTCCCCTGCCTCAAATCTGTCTCCCTTCCTCCTCTCTGCATGTAAACTTTCATGGATCTTCCAGACTCAGGTCCATCATAACATCCAATATCTGGGGCAAATGTCAGATTTAGACTCCATTCTCTCTTCCTCAACAGCTCCTGCATCTATGCCTCTATTAATGTACCTAACGCACCTTTTTGGAATCATGTTTTTAGTTTTTATGTTTCCTAACTAGACTTGAAGCAGTTTGGAAACAAGGACCAAGTATTTTTCATCTCTGGATATTTAGCTTCTACTTGGAACCAGGTAAGAACTCCATAAATGTTTGATGAACAATTCAATTAGTGTCTAGATATTAAGCTTGAAGGTATAAAACTAAAAATACCTAGGTTGATAAAACAACACAAAATCATTAAATTTTTTAAATCTTTTTGTTATGTTCAGTTAGCCAACATATAGTACATTATTAGTTTTTGATGCAGTTTTTCAATGATTCATTAGTTGTGTATAACACCCAGTTCTCATCACAATGTATGCCCTCCTTAATATCCATTACCCAGGTACACCCCATCCCCCTTCTCCTCTGAAACCCTGTTTGTTTCCCAGAGTCCGGAGTCTCTCATGGTTTGTCTCCCTCTCTTATGTCTTCCCCTTCAGTTTTCTCTCTCTTCCCCTATGGTCCTCCATGCTATTCCTTATATTCCACATATGAGTGAAACCACATGATAATTGTCCTTCTCTGCTTGACTTAGTTCACCTGCCTAAACCCCTCCAGTTACATCCATGTCAATTTAAATGATAGGTATTCATCCTTTCTGATGGCTGAGTAATATTCCATTTTATATATGTGCCACAAAGTCATTAGTTAAATATTAATCAGTTGACTAGCCAACTGTTCAGTGTTGCATGATCAACTACCTTTCAAGAAGTTTGAATGGTTAGAGAACTTTTTAATCCTAATTCACAATAACACATCTGGGTCCATGAACATCAACCAGCTGTTAATTATGTGCCCAGAGACAGGGAGATAAATAAAATGTATATTTATTGGCAAAGCTCTTGAACCTTCCCTTCGTCAAGATAAAGTGAACATTGCTAATAGAGCACGAGGTAAAACACAAATACCCTATTCACGTGAATGACATTTGGAAGCTTACAAAGTGCTTTTATATCCCATGGAATCCTTAAAGTCATCCTGTGAGTTAATTAGAGTATCATAAATTTACTCTACAAATGTGGACACTTTGAAGGCTCAATAGGTAACATGACACACCCCAAAACCCAAAACCACTCTGCCAAAAAGTGTTCAAATTGACATCTTCAACATCTGTGTTTACATCAGGTGCTCATTTCTTCCTCTTCCCCCACCTCCCCTCCTCCTCTTCCCCCATCCCCCTTCTCCTTCTTCTTCTATCCTCCTCTCCCTCCTCCTCCTCCTCCTTCTTCTTCTTTTATTCTTATTCTTATGCTTATGCTTATTATTCTTTTAGGGACTCATTTCATTTAATCAGTTAGCAGAGAAACCTAAGTAACAAGTACATTCAATAACTTAGTTCCAAAACAACAATAAAATCAATAACAATTTATTTGCTTTACAATATATTTGCTATTCAGAAGCTTTCATATTATTTCATCAGTTACATAAAACATGGAAAAGTAGATTGGACAAATACTCTAGTGTCTGTTAGGTGATGAGAAGTCTGTACAGTAAGACTAGGTGACCTTCCCAGGTTATTAAAAAGTTGGTCAGTTACAAACCTAATTCCTAATTGTTTGTTCTAGCCCTTGCTAACCAATATCTTGACATATTTAAAGGGCTCCACAGTTATTAGAGAATTACCCCACTCTGGAGAAATCAGGAAAGATAGAAATAATGGAATATTATGCAGCCATCAGAAAGGATGAATACCCAAATTTTATATCAGCATGGATGGGACTGGAGGAGATTATGCTGAGTGAAATAAATCATGCAGAGAAAGTCAATTATCATATGGTTTCACTTACTTATGGAACGAACATAAGGAATAAAATGGAGGACATCAGGAGAAGGAAAGGAAAGTGAATTGGGGTAAATCAGAGGGGGAAACAAAAGATGAGAGACTCTGGATTCTGAGAAACAAACTGAGGGTTGTGGAGGGGAGGAAGGTGGGGGGATGGGTGAGCCTGGTGGTGGTTATTAAGGAGGGCACATACTGCATGGAGCACTGGGTGTGGTGCATAAACAATGAAACTTGGAACCCTGAAAAAATAAAATAAAGTTAAGATGTTAAAAAAATAGAAAAAGAAAAAAGAAATAATTAACTCAGGGGAAAGTGGCAGTAATGTCCTATGTTTCAGTTCCTTTTGTACTGATTCCTCAGGGACTAACCAAAGTGGATGTCATACCCCTGGTTATGCTTTATTCAGAGTAGCTTGATGTATATATGATGCATTTATCCTCCCTATACCATTAATCTAGGATAAATTTAAATAGGTCATCTTTTAGGGGATATATATTTTTAATTTTTTATTTAAATTCAATTTAATTAACATATAATGTATTATTAGTTTTGGGAGTAGAATTTAGTGATTTCATCAGTTGCATACAATATTTGGTGCTCATTCCATCAGGTGCCCTCCTTAATGTTCATCACACAATTACCCCAACTCCCCCACCTCCCCTCCAACAACCCTGTTTGTTTCCTATAGTTAAGAGTCTCTTATGGTTTACCTCCCTCTCTGTTTTCATCTTATTTTTCCTTCTTTCCCCTGGGTTCATCTGTTTTGTTTCTTAAATTCCACATATGAGTAAAATCATATGGTATTTGTCTTTCTCTGACTGTTATGTCGCTTAGCATGACACCTTCTAACTCCATCCACATCAGTGCAAATGGCAAGATTTCATTCTTTTTGATGGCTGAGTAATACTCCATTGTATATATATTTTGAATTGCATGAATCCATACATTTTCCTCAATTGAACTTTAAACCCTGGATTTGGATATTTCTTCCCTCCCACCTAAGCACATGTACTGTCCCAATTTACATGTTCATTTCTGTGATTACACACACAAACCATTATCAAATATACACATGGCTGCATAATCATCCCTTATACACACAAACTTTATTTACACACACACAACATACACACACACACACACACCTCTTTTGATTTTACACTCCCCAGAAAGATACATATGGACATATAAGACATACACATATCCCTTTGGATAATGTCTCTTCCTGCTCATGCCCTACCCCACATTCATGTAACTAAACATACTTACACACATGTACTCACACACAAATGCCAAATTTCAAGAGTCATGTCAACTTTCAGGCCCTAAATGTGCCTGGTAAATTCTTTGGACTTCACCCTAGGGACTGAGATTGTTGGTTGAGCAAAAGAAGAGGGAAGATTTGCAAAGTAGGGAGAAGAGGATAGTACAATCAGAATGTAAAATGGGAGACTTCCCTATTAATAAAACCAAAGTCTTTTTATTTCATAGTCCCACTCGAGGGCACCTATCTACAAATATTTCCCTGACTTAAATGCCACAACACTTTAGAAAACTTCCCCAATGAGATTAACATCCGCTTAACATCCTGAAGCATGTCCTTCTTTCACTGCCAGAAAGTCCACATGGAGTGCAGGAAAGATAATTGAGCCTTGGAGGCAGAGACCTAAGTTTGAAACCCAGATCTGCTTCATAAACTCTCTGAGTATCTGTTTTCTCATGTGTAAAAAGATGATAATACTCACTACTTAGTGTTGTGGTGATAATTAAGTGAAGTGTGACAACATATATAAAGTACCCATCACATTCTCTGAGACAAAGTAGACTCTCAATTCATGATAGGTTAAATGTTGTGTTATACTCTAAACACGTGAGGTGTTACACAAAGCCAAGTTGTCTAAGGGGTAGATGTGGGATGCTTTTACAAAGAAATGGCATTTCAGCTGAATTCCTCATGGCAACATCAACAAAATTGGGAGGGGAAAAAACAAAATTTGAGTTTTTGATAAAAATTAAGCAAGCATTTAGGAATTATTTGCATGAGACTTTGATTTCCAAATAGCTAGATTATTGCTTTTCAGGGAGAAGTTCAGCTTATGGCCCATATTTCCAAGCTAAGATGGCAAATGGGAATCAAGAATCTGGAAATGTGAGCCACAGTGACTATAGCCTTAGAATGCACATCCTTAATAGTTTTTATATTTTATGTTGTCTGTAGAAAAATAAGAAAAAGATTTCTTAAAGATTGATTGATAAATTGAATAACCCACACATCAAACTATCAGGCAGTTAAGTCTCTGTGACAGAGTGAGCTATAAATTAAACTTGGGGTAAAATGCTTGGGAAACTTATAAAAGTCTTAGTTTCCCCCTATATAAAATGGGGTCAATATTAGTACTCATCTAGTATCTTATTATAAGGATTAAATGAGATACTGAATGTCAAGTGCTTAGAAAAATGCTTAGAACACCTGATAATTGTAATTATTATTATTTTTACCCAACTCCTGAGTTTATTGTAACAGTGAAATAAACACATTGTAAAATATTTTTAGTTTTATAAAGCACATTTAATACCAACTAGATGTATTTTGAGTAGAGGGAGGTGTTCTTACCTCAAATGTTCACTTTCAGCCAAAATGAACTTCTAGAACATATTTTATTTTCATTAATTTATTTTTTGCATCTAAAAAATCAGAATGTGGGGCATGTTCCTTCTACTTTTTACTCCCCTCTTGTCATATCACCCAGCTCTGCTGGGCTTCATTAAAGAGACTACTCCCACCCAGCCTCCACAAAATGTCAAAATGAACCATGATTTTACCCAGAAACTGCTTACCAGCAATATTTGCAAAACATCTGTGCTCATCTGTCATGCTTCTTAGCCAAACACGGCCATCCTACAAAGCTGTAATAAAACATGAATTAAACCTTTCCATAAAACATTTAATAAAGCTTTAAAAGTTAAATAGCTCATAATAAGCAACCATAAAAAAAGCATGTAGCCCAGTTCTTGATCATTAACTTTCATTAGGGCTTGGAGGAAAACCGAGGCCATTCTTCTAAACTGCCCAGCTTACAGTGTGGAATTGAATCAAGGGTATTGTTCCTGGGATTCTCTCCACTTTAAAGCCAAAGGGATTTCACAATTGTTTCACTGAATTGAATCTAAGATGATCAGATTCTTCTCACTGAGGTAAAATTAATTTGCAAAGAGACTTATTGAATTTCTTGGAATTCCTGCCCTAGGTTCGAGAAGAGAATGGAATTTTTTTTTGCTTATTTCTCTAAGTTGATGTTAAGCAATAAGTAGATGTTGTTTTTGGCTGCTCAGCATTCAGTTCTCTTTCCTAACAGTGCCCTATTTCCTTTTAGAGAGATTCCATTATATGGATTGTTAGAGGTTTGGGGATCCCAAAAAATAGGCTCCATCTCTCCCCAGACAAGAATGAAGCATATGATGGAGCTATGCTAATCAGACCCTGTCTCCCAGGACTGCAGTGAGCTGCCCAGAGTGATAACATGGGAGGGAAGAAGGGAATAAACAGCTGGTGCTCACTGGTTGTCTTACTCCATAGTCACATCCTGATGGTTTTGTTCAATAGTTCCTGCCCTTGACCGCACACTCTTGCTCTGATTTCTTCGCTCATCAGAGATCAATCCTCTAGCCCTCTCTTTGATTTTGTAAGTACCCAATAAACTCCTTTTCCGCTCAAGTTTTCTAGAATTGTTTATTATTGCTTATGCTAAAGGATCTTAATCACTACAGTGTCAAGTAATAATTATCATTAATTACTATTTATTTTCAAAAACAGAAACACATGGTGCAGAGAAAAACACCAAAAGAAAGAATTATTATGCAATGATAATTTGTCTACCTCACCATTCTCCTCATCCAAAAAAAAACCAAAGTTTTTTTCTATTACAAATTATATCTAAAAGAAATTAAATCGAATGGCTGTCAAAACTGCAGAAAATACAAAAGGGAAAGCATAAAACTCATATCAAAAAATTCAACTGAGGAGGTATAGACCAGAAATTTCCACCCCACACAAAATGATTTTAAATCCCCTAGTAGCTGAGAACTTCATATAAATATTTGCCTAATGGCCTGAAAGGCACTGAGAAGAAATGAAATCCCTGTCAGTTGAAACCTTATAGATTACAGTTGGTGGCTCCAAATTGTTTGAGGTTAAGAGGATTTATAATTTATAAAAGACTGGTATTGTTAGCCCTTGCATAAAACAGCTACATCTCACAGGCTCATTTTTACCAGGAGCAGCTCCCTGGAGCCAAAATGATATACAAAATGGAACACTAGCTTCTATATTCTGTTCAAATCCCTTCGTCTTTCAGGCCAAGTTAATTTAAGTGGAAAAAACTCAGAAACTTGGGAAGTAAATTGGTACTTAATACAGTTCCATCAGATCCTTTTCTTTCTCCTGAAGTCTTACTCACTGAAGAAATCTTAATTAAGAAGAAGGCAGGGAAGTAGTCTAAATGCATATGTGATGTATTAAATATCTGATGGAACATTTGCACACTGACCTCACTGGTGAGCCAGGATGGAGCACAAGCCTGTAACTAGTCTCAAGGGCAGCTCGAACCCATCACCACCGAATAATGGCTGCTGTCTTTTTAAAACTCTCCGAGGTTCGCACTGTAGATTTCCTTCCAGTTTCCAGTGGTATGAGAGACACCGCCAGTATAAATCTTGTTGTCACAAAAGAACAAGTTATAGTATATATTCAACCACACACACAAAAAAACTTTCAAATAACATTAAGTAAAACCCACAAAACCAAGAAGAATCAGAGGCAAAACTGAAACTCTGTCCTTAAGTCACCCTCATTGTGTTTAGATCTTGAAGAATATCAAACTCATCCTAGGGTATCACCAGGGCTGTGCCTACACAATATTAAGACAATAAGTCAAACTGGTTGAAAAGGAAGAAGAAGCAAAGCAAAGAAAAAAGTGTGTGTGGGGGGGAAACCTTGTAGTTCAAGTCTGGTTGACAAATGAAATACAAACCAGTCTCCTTTTGTGAGTTTTCATTTGTGTGTGTACCTAAACACCATGTCCACCCATCCACCAGCCCCCTCCCTGCCACACACACAGACTAAATGCTGAAAGAAAGGGAAAATGAAAGTTTCTAGGTTTCTTCCCTAGAATCATGGGTTCTAAGCAACAGTTTTTATAAAACGAGTGTTACAAAAGCAAGTGTTTATACGAGTGTTATAAAAGCATATTTTTTGGCTTAATAATGTATATCTTCTCTTAATACATTTATGAATTAAATCAAATCAAATCACTTGACCTAAATAGTTGGGGAGCCTGGCCTTCCCTGGGAATCCATTCTGAAAAATTACAAGCATTGAAAAATCTGAGACAGGAATGCTGGTTGTGAGGCAGAAAAGCCTGATGGTTAAGAGCCTGAGTTTTAGAGCCAGAGAGACCTGGGTTCTAAACCCATTTAGTTGTCACTTGCCAGCTGTGTGACTTGGGACAGGAACCTCACCTCTCTGAGTGGTGGATATTTCACCTACTAAATGAATAAAGTAACAACCACTTTACAGGGAGCCATGAAGTTTAACTGAGATATTTGTGAAGCCCTTAGCATGGTGTCTGGAGCATGGTAAACCTTCCATAAACAGCGCCTACATCTGTGAGCATCAAACATTTCCAAAGAGGAAAAAATAAGACAAGCCTTCTTTAAGATCAAGATCGGAGGATGTTGAAGCTTTCTAGATACAGAAAGAATTTGCTTTCTTTACATGGAAAGTAACTTTCACTTAGGGAAAAGTCTGCAAAAGTGAATCATTCATTCCACAAATACAACAACTATGTGGCATCAGGGAATTCAAAGATGAACAAGATAGAAATGGCCCCTGCCCTCCAGAAAGTAACAGTCTAGGGGCATGCACACATAGAAAGGGGCAATCACAAGGGTCCCATCTCTCACACAGTGCCCTGGGGCCCCCCTCAGCTCCACCAGAAACCACACCAGGCCCTCTCCCTGTCTCACACGCCACTTCCTGCCAATCCAGGCAGAGGACTTGAAATCTTTGACCAGGTCTTCCTGGGTCAAAAGGTTTCATCAGATGAGCAAACAGCTTCTAGCCTATGAGTGCACCTTAGAACTTGATGTGTCTTAGTCTACTGTTAGAAGCTGAATTGTGTGCTAAAATTTGTATGCTGAAGTCCTAACTCCCAGTACCTCATGCTGTGTATTTAAAGATAGATTTACAGGAGTGGTTAAGTTAAAATGAGGCCATTTTAGGGTAGGCCCTAATTCGATTTAATTGGTATCCTTAGGAGAGGAAATTTGGACGCACAAAAAGAGACACCGAGGGTTCACATGCACAAAACATCATGTGAGGACACAGTGAGAGGACTGCCATCTTCAAGCCATGGAAAGAGGCCTCAGGAGAAACCAAATGTGCCAACACCTTGATCTTGGACTTCCAGCCTCCAGAAACCATAAGAAAATATGTTTTTGTTGTTTAAGCCACCCAGTCTGTGCTATTTTGTTGTGGAAGCCCCACAAACTAATACAGTCTAGATGACTCCAGGAGCGAAAAGGAGCTTTTGTGCCCAAGAGGGGACAGACATGTACTGAGTGAACAACAAAGGGTGTTGATTCTACTTTTATTTTTAAAATTTTTTTATTTAAATTCAATTTAGTTAACATATAGTATATTACTAGTTTCAAGGGTAGAATTTAGTGATTTCATCAGTTGCATATGACACCTGGTGCTCATTCCATCAAGAGCCCTCCTTAATGCCCATCACCTAGGTACCCCATCCCCCCACCCACCTCCCCTCTAGCAAGCTTCAGTTTGTTCCCTATCATTAAGAGTCTCTTATGGCTTTCCCCCTCTCGGTTTTTTATCTTATTTTTCCTTCACTTCCCTTAGTTCATCTGTTTTGTTTCTTAAATTCCACATATGAGTGAAATCATATGATATTTGCCTTTCTCTGACTGACTTATTTCACTTAGCATAACACCCTCTAGTTTTGTGTGGTATATGTATATAGATATAGATATATACACAAAATGGAATATTACTAAGTCATCAAAAAGAATGAAAACTTGCCATTTGGATTCTACTTTTAGTAGAATGTGATGCCCAGTGAAATGGGCCATCTCTCCAGAAAGGTTTTCTTGATAAGGGTATTGTCAAACATCACTTTTACCCACCAAAGCACCTAATCACACATAATTAGCAACAACTGGTTCAATGGGACATTTTCCCAACCAAATGAGACTAGTCAGGAGACTGCAACAGAATAGTGTCAGGCACATAATAATAATGGCCTATATTTTATTGAACACATACTACATACTACATTGAACACATACTACAGTGACAGTTCTAAGCATTTTACATGTATTAACAAATTTAATCTTCACCACAAACTATGTATTAGTTCCCTGTCATTGCTATACCAAATTACCACAAACCAGGTGGCTTAAAGCAACAGAAATGTATTCTCTCACAATTCTCAAGTCCACAGGCTGCACTGTAGGGGATAATCTTTCCTTGCCTCTTCCAGCTTCTGGTAGTGGGGGCTATGCCTGGCATCTGTGGCTTAGAGCAGTATCACTCTGGTCTTCCACCCATTGTGACATTGTGTTCCCCATGTGTTTGTTTTCTTATAAGAACACCTGTCATTAGATTAAGACTCACCTGATTCCAGTATGAGCTCATCTTAATGTAACTAATTATATCTGCAAAGACCTTATTTCCAAATAAAGTTACATGGTGAAGTTTCATGTAGACATGAATTTGGGGGGGATGCTATTCAAGCCAGCAGAGGTAGGGACTGCTATTGTCATGTCAGTTTTTGAGATTAAAAGACCTGAGCAGGGAGATGAAATAACTTTCCAAGTTCACCTGGATAATCAACAGCAGAGCCCAGATGCAGCTCCAAAGCCCATGTTACAGCTTCTCTACGCTGCCCCTCAAAAAATATTCCCTAAGTGAATGAATAAAATGGTCACAAATGGCTGAGATCCTGCATGCTCAATTATGTTGCCCTAATTTCCCTCCTCAGCATCCCTCTCTGAGACCACTGCACCAGACTTACAGGTAATATCTCTCTTTCTACCTTCTCCTTTCTCAAGTCTGCCCTCTGCATGACCTCCAGGGGTGAGTTTTCACAACACAGATCTGATCATCAATACTGAAAAGGTCTTATTTACAGTTCTTAAAAACTGAAATTTATAACAGCACAGCACTCAATGTTCTTCACACATTGGACTAAAAGCTCCATGTGTGCAGGGACTGTGTCCATTTTTGCTCACCATTGTATCCTTAACAACATACACAGGTCCCTAGTATTGAGTAGTCCTTCAAAAGTCATTGTTGAGTGAATGGAAAGATGAATGAATGAATGAATGAATGAATGAATGAATGAATGAACAAATGATCTGGGCCAATCTACATTTCTAGCCTTAGATCCTGCTACAACCATTCTCTACCACTCAGACCTCCACATCACCCATTTGCCTTTCAAGTGTTATGGACATACACGGCAGCTCATATCATGAACCCAACTGATGTGCCCAGGTGACTCTGTTTACACTATGCCCTGTGCAAGGTGTATCATGATCACCCTCAGGGTCCAGCTCAAACCTACCCTTCCCATCAGGTACATTTAGACCATACACACACATACATCTCTCACACACAAATTGCTGCCACTCGCAGTGGTACCATCAAACTTTGGATGTCATAAACACCACATTTGGTTTGCTCTATGACATCTAGTTGTAAAAGGTTTCTTCCTATCTCCACTTTTGAGAGGCCCTTGGAGGGAGGGAGATGCTGTGTCTTCTCCATTTTATATAATCAGTGTCTAGCACAGTGCTCATCAGAGAGTGTACACTCAATAAATGTTTGCTGGATAAATGACTGAATAAATAGTCTAATGTCTAATGTCAGTGTGTACATAAACATAGGTTTTATTTCTATTTTGACTAAGGTTTGACTGTACACATACAGAATCCAATTCCCAAATGATGAGGCAACTTCTTGGCTTTCAAAACTACCCAAGCACAGATGTCACACAGCTTAGAGAAGGCTGAAGCTGAAATTCAAAAACAATTCAAAAGATTCAAAAACATATTCTAGGGTAAACTTATGAAAATGCACTAGAGTCCCCTGCCACTCCCTAAATTCTTATTTACTTATGTGATGGATAAATGAGATGGAGGGATGAAGAAATTGACAATGTGATTCCAGCACCGAGGACTGCTTTTACATCATTGATATAGCTTTATAGCTTTGTTGTTTTTAATCAATTACATGTGGAGTCCATTTCAGTCCATTAATAAGCCTATTTAGTCACTTCTCATTTAATGTAATTATGGGGATACTGTGGCATGGAGGTTGAGATCATGGAATAAGAATCAGAGAAACCAAACATGCTCTAGTGTCCCCCATCTTTAATATGTATATGCGCATGTAGGAGCATCTGGGTGGTTCAGTTGGTTAAGTGTCTGCCTTCAGCTCAGGTAATGATCTCAGAGTCCTGGAATCAAGCCCTGCATGGGTTCCCCGCTCAGTGGGGAGTCTGTTTTTCCTTTTCCCTTTTCCCCTTCCCCCATTCATGCTCACACTCTCTCTCTTTCTCTCTCAAATAAATAAATAAAAAATCTTTCAAAAAATATGTATGTGAGCATGTAGGCATGTATACACACATGTGTTTCCCTCCTTGGCCACCCATCTTCCTCTTTTTACCATGTCATTTCATGATCTCCTTCACAGGGAGACTCTAAAAATTTTTTCATATATTTATACATGTGTCCCACTCCCCACTTCACATTATTTCCAGAACCACAGTTAGGCAGCTGTCCCTTCACACCCAGGCTGCTCATATCAAGTTCAACGCTGTCCTCCATGTTGTCACCTCCCTGCCCTTATCTTACTTGGCTTTTTAGCAATAATCTACACATAAGAATCACCTTCCTTATTTGAAATATTTATCTTCTCTCTTGGCTACTGTTAACTCCACTTTCTCTTAGTTCCACCTCCTCCCTGCCATCTCCCAGGCTGTCCACCTGACCTTGAAATCCTGGTGTGCCTTAGGATTCCAGCCTGGTTTTCTTTGTCTTTCTGTCTGTCTCTTTGTCATTGGGTCCTGTCCAGTGGTCTTAATGCCATATGTGTACTCACAACCCTGCCTACCTTAGCTTTGTCTCTGGACTTCTCACTCCTCTAACAGTCCCCTTGCCAGACAGAGAATAGAAGTAAGCATGGGCCCCATATAGTCAGAGTACCTGACTTAGAATCCTTACTTGGCATTTATTTGCTTCAGAACTTTGGAAATTTAAGAACCTATTTCCTCATCTATGAAATAGGAATAATGCCTCACAGGACTCTTTTAAAGATTAAATAAGTTGACACATTTAAGGAATATATACCAGTTCCAAGAACATAGTAGATACTTAATAAATTATAGCAATTATTGTCACCAGTAGTAGCAATAGGGGTATGTTCTCTTAGATTTCAAAGATGCATCTTGAAATTAATGTTCCTAAAATAGGCTTCTAGATTTTCCTTTAAAAATTCATTTCTACTTGTGTCCTTATCATATTACTTTATCTTATTTTCTTCATAAAACTTATTACTATCTGAAATTTCATTATTTGTTTCTTTACCTATTTACTGTCTGTCCCACCTCCAGCTAGGAAGCTAGAATTTAAGCTTCATGAGTGTAGAGCCATGTCTATCTTGTTCACTGCTGTGATTCTACCACCTCAAAAAGTGACTCGTATTAACACATAGTAGATGTTCAATACATAGCTGCTAAACGAATATATTGAATGAACTGATAAAAAATTTGACTTGGACTTGGTACCTACACCTAAGTATTTACCAGCTATGGGACATTAAGAAAACATTTAACCTTTATGAGCCTTAATTTTCTCACCTTAACTATTTAACAGAGTTACTGTGAGAGCTAAGTGCATTTAACATGCTTAGTAGAGTGCCTGGCTCAGAGTAATTATGTGATAATGAAAAAAAATGAAAATAATCATTTGTATGAATCACAGAATAGTTATTAAAAGGAGTTGGAATCTAAGGAATGTGAAGCAAGATATCGCCCGAATAAAAAAGTATGTAGTATATAGAATAATAGACTTTTAGAACTAGAAGAAACCTTCAAGAAGAAACTTTTTAATTCATCTCATGAATATGCAAATGTGAAAACTGATGCCTGGATGACTAGGTGATTTGTCCAAGATCAAAGACCTAGAAATAGGGCGCCTGGGTGGCTCAGGGGGTTAAAGCCTCTGCCTTCGGCTCAGGTCATGATCTCAGGGTCCTGGGATCGAGGCCCGCATCGGGCTCCCTGCTCAGCGGGGAGCCTGCTTCCCCCTCTCTCTCTCTGCCTGCCTCTCTGCCTCCTTGTGATCTCTCTCCCTCTGTGAAATAAATAAATAAAATCTTTAAAAAAAAAAAAAAGACCTAGAAATAGAACTAAAATCCAGGTCCCCTAACTCCAAGTCCATTAAACATGATATAGTGCCTTAACTTTTCCCAATTATTTTGGTTTGATAATTAATCTACATGAACATACTTCATACATGAGCTTCAGGTTGAATTCCTTTTCATATAAGAATAAATTATAACTACTTGAAAAGTATTTCTGTTGCTGGCAAGATGTGAAAAGACATACAAATATCAACATATACACACCCAATAGTTCTCTCTCCATCATTTCTCCATTCATTCTTTGGTCACCTGTTATAGGGTCAATGTTGTGTTTGATGTGAAAGAAAACAAGTGGAAGACACAGTCCCAACTTTCAAGGAGTTTGGGGCACAATTATCCATGTTGGTTACTCAACAAATGCAGTGGGTTACCCAACAAATATATGTTGAGCCTCTGCCCTGTGCCAGACACTTTGTTAGGTTCTAGAAATGCAGTGGGGGCTTAGAGTGAGACTAGGCTACTATAACAAAGGGAACCAAAATAATTCAGTAGTTTGAAGAAGATTGAAGTGAATTTCTTTCTCATATGACAATTTGAGGTAAGGTACAGGTTAGTGGGTAGTTCGATTCCACTTAGTCATTTGGAGATTCGGGTTTCCTTCTTCCTCTCTACCATTCTCTGAGACTTTGCCTTGCATCCTCTGTACAGTGGACACTGGGTCACAATTGATTCCAGCTGGCAAGAACAGAAGGGGAAAATAAAAATGCCCACATTCTATTTGTAGAAACTTAATCACGTGGCCACACACAACTACAAGGGAAGCTGGGAGATGGAGATATAGGTGTCTGGGACTCATGTGCCTGCCTATAATTCTTTCACTGTGGATAAAAGGAGGAAGTGTTTGCAAAGACAGCTAACTGTTTTGGCCTCAGTGGGTCAAACCTTCCCAGTTTCCCTACCTTTGTATGCTCATAATCTAGATGGGAGACAGAAAATAATCAAATCCTTATGAACTATAATAAACATCATGAAGGAAACACATATGGGACCTGAGAGCATAGAATGGGGAGACTAACCTGGTAAAGTCCAGAGCATTCAGGAAGCAAAAATAGCCTATGAAGAGGCCAGACAGCAGATGTGGAGTGGCTTCAGACTCTGGAGCCAATCAGAACGTTCATATTTCAGTCTTAGTTCTAGAACTTTCTAGCTGTGTAATCTTGAATGAGTTATTTTACCTCTTGTGCTTTATTTTCCTCATTTGTAAAATAAGATTAAATAATAATTATTTACTTAATAATATGACAAATTATCCTACATTGTTACATTATTATACCATAATTGTATTATTATTATATGCTTTAGTTATCATAACCATCATCATTATTGTATCATAAATTCTTTTGGTATGAAAATTAATTGTAAATGCTGAACTGCAGACACGTACTAAATACAGCTAATGCTCTCCACTGGTTTGGGGAAACATGCATCAGGAGTTCAGGAATTTAGCAAGTAGTAATCTACATGAATTACCTAGTGGTGAGAACTTAGTATTTTCTGGCAAAAGCACAGGCATTTCTTATGCTAAGTAATCCAAGAGTTTCTGTGTTTTTATGTTTGAGTCTGTGAAAAAGCCCAACCTTGACTAAGTATGTCCTATATGTTGAATGAGGAGAAATGTCTAACCAGTAAGTATCCGAGCTGTTGCCACCAGAGTAGGTACAAATAACGTTATTTGTAAATCAGACATTTGTTTGGGAACTATCAAGGAGTTATAGATAGGAACTTCTAACCATACACTCAGGTGAATATTCTTTCCTATTCCTTTGTGCCTATTCCCTTGTGCTTTAGAAATTAATTTATTTTGGGTCTAAGTCCCCATTACACTGTGCAGTTAGGGTATTCAACCTTGGTTTTGGGGGCTCCTCTCACATCTGGCACTAGATAAGCTCTGGGGCTTTAAGTAGAACTCTGTAACAGGGAAGCCCCTTTATTCACCAATCACAATAGAGACCAATGCACTCTGTGATTTGTGTTTTTTCTATTCAGGTGGTTCCCTCGGGTCGCGGGATTGTGATGTGCCTCTGGGGAGTTTAGTGTTTACTCTTGCCTCCTCTGCCACTGTTCCTCCAGGATCTAGCCACCTCCTTGAAGCACTGCCAGGGAGAGATGGTGAGGAGAAGGATGCTGTCCACTGCTCACAGAAACCACAAACCTCTGCCCCTTTCTACTGTCTGAGAATTATTTTTTTTTTAGTCTGGGAGAATCTCACTCTTTATGGTTCCCTCAGGGCCATTCTTTCTCTCCTCAAACTCTCTAGACTACAGCCTTAGAAAATTTCCTCAATGGTATGGAATTTTGAAAACAAAAGCCAGAAAAGGTAATTGTTTACATTTTTTGTTCCCTGACATAAAACTCCCCGAGAAAGGGAAGCAAGATCCCATTCCCTGCTTAACTGGGGGACAGTGAAGAAAAACTCAGAAAGAAAGATGTGTAGAAAAATGATCTTGCTACCTTGACACATGTGTTTCTGTCCCACTGAGGGAACATTTTCATCAGAAACTCTTCCAAAATTGCCTTGCTCAGAGATTAACCTTTTTTTTTCTGCCCCTAGATTGAGACAAAGTACAGGACTCCAGCAGCAGCAAGCTGACTACCTGAAAAAAGGAGACACTCAAATGCAGAGTGTGCGTGACTGTTCATTTTACCTTGTGCTCATTTGTTTCCATTAACAGTTGAATTGGTTATCAATGAATACAATTCTGAAGATTTCACATTAAATCAAGATACGTGGCATTTCTTTTGGAGGAAAACAAAAACCAGACTCTCAAAATACTGAACCTGTATTGTGAAATAGCAACACTGAGACTGAGTTGTGGCACCTTCTTTAGATGGAACACATGCCTTCTGGTTTCCCACAGAACCCAGTACCCCTAACTCCCTAAAATCCAGTTGTAGTGCCGGATGCTAGGTATCATCATAATTAGTGATGTCATTTTTTAACTGTAGAATTAAGAAGAAAATAACTATTTTTGGACTCCTATTTCATGTAGAGAAATTAAAGACAGACAAGAGGGCATCTTTGCTTCTAGGAAAAGTGGGAATAAAAATATTTCCTTGTGCAAATGAAAAATGTTCCTACTTGTTTAATATGCACATGAAGTGAGTCTGAGTCTAGGAATACAACTTAAGAGTAGGTTGCCAAATAAAATATAAAATAAAATTTGAATCCCAGGAAAATGATGGAGTTTTTTCTTTGGTTTCCCTGAGATATACTTTAAAAAGTCATGGTTTTTCTAAAATTTCAGTATAACTGGGCATCCTGGGTTTGTTTATGTATCAAATCCAACAACCCTATTTATGAGGCTATTAGAAAACAAATATGCCTCCTAGTTCCCTTTACCTGTCTTGTTAACTTTCTGCTATGGTTGTGTAGGGAAAGGAGAAGAAAAGGACCTAGAGAACTAGGAGCTGTCAGAGAACATTTGGCAGAGTGCTGGAGAACAACAACCTCCTTAAATGTAGATGGTGTAGATGTCATTTCAGATCTGGGCATGGACATTGAACAAGGGCAGATGAAGAAAATGAAATTTCTCTTTCCAGTAGAGACCATGGTATTAAAGGGAATGAGTCTTGGATGTAAACATCAGAGACCATAAGAACATAAGGCCACAGAACAAGATCAGCAGAAAGTGGGAAATTAAAGGAAAAACACATCTGGACCAGACCAGGACAGAGACAATTCCTCCCCCACATCTAATCAAGAGAGTTTTAGCAAATTCTTAGTGAGGAGCAATTAAAAAATTGCAAGTCTCCATGTTCACATATGATTAAGTTTATGTTAATTGTTATGTAAACTAGATGTGGTCTCTACTTCAAAGAACACGTTCACTCACACTCGATTCAACCTGAGTTTTAAAATTACTTTATAGGGACTGTTTTAGATATATTTCTGGGCTGGGTGTGTCTGAGTTCTACCTGAGTACTCTAGTCAAGACTTGAGTTTCTAGGTGATTACCATTTGAGAAATGGTTTCCCTGACATAAGGTTGATTAAGAAATTGATTCCTAGAGTGTCTGGGTGACTCATTCGGTGAAGGATCTGATTCTAGGTTTCAGCTTAGGTCATGATCTCAGGGTTGTGGAATCAGGTCCCATGTTGGGTTCCATGCTCAGCACAGAGGCTTCTCGAAATTATCTCTCTCTTCCTCTACCTCTCTCTCAAATAAAATAAATTTTTAAAAAAGAAATTGATCCCTATCTTGAAGTATGGAATGAGAATTTGAAGATAAGAATGAGACCACCCCTGCCATTCTCTGACCTATCAATGAGAGGGTAGATAAGGACATGTGAATAAATTGTTGCATGGAGTGTGACAAGTCTGTGATAGAGGTAGGTATGGATGATACAGGGGAGGGAATTCTGTTCAGGCTTGAGACATTCTTGGAAGGCTTTCTTTAACAGGTAATAACTGAGTGGAATGTTCAAGAATAAATTGAAGTTAAGTGAGAAAAGTGGGAAAGTGCATTCTAAGCAGGGAGGTCATTTTGAGCAAACCTAGAGGCCAGGAGAGCCCTCATGTTGCCTAGAAAGAGATTGATTAACTGGCAAGTGTCAGAGAGGGAGAAGTGACAGATAAGACTGGAGAAACAAATAAGAGCAGGTCACCAGAGCTCAAGCTTTCTTTTGTAATCTCTACCAAGCTACTGAAGCCTTTTACATAGGAGTGACAAAGTCTAATGTGAACTTTAAGTCAACTGTAAGGAAAGAGAAGACAGAGCAGCTGCAGGGAGACCACTTACAAGATTATTGCTAAAGTCAAAGTGAGGGTTGACCAGGGCTTAAACTATAGCAGCAAGAAAGAAAGGCAACAAATGAATAGATTTACTGCATCATATGGAGATAAAACTAATCAGATGTAGCAACTGATTGAATGGGAGAATATGAAGAATCTTGGATAAGATCAAAAAGCCAAGGATGAATTCCAGCTTGGATCACTGGGTGATGCCAACCAAAATAGGGAATACCAGAGAGGGAAGAAGATGAATTTGGCCTTGGGCATGCCAAGTTTTTAGATGCCTGTGGAATATCCAGATGGAGATAATACAGGAAGTGGTGCTGTTTGTAAGACCTTCAAAGTCCCAGGCACTCTTATTTCTGGAAGCCCCATCCCACATCATAACAAATATATTAAAATGTACCCACATCCCACATTAAATTTAACTTTTGCAATAAAAAATCTGAGAGGGTTTTTGTAATTTTGATTTTTGAAATTATTTGCAATATATTTAATTTTTGATTATTTTGATTTTTTCAATTGTTTACAAATTGAACATTTTAAATAATAAATTTACTTTTGTAATGAAATTAACAAAATGTTATGTTTTAAATAACACATTAATTCAGCTTTTTCAGGGTTGTTTTCATATTTTTGGAGTTTATCATTTATTTATTTAAGTATCACAGGTGTTAATAGGCCCTTGAAAAGCTCACAGGCTTCATCATGAAGCCCATGATGTCTGATATAAAACTATCCAGTGAGCAGACAGTTGAACATATTAGTCTGATGCTCAAGAAAGATATAGTTTTATGAGGCAAAAATACATAAATTCTAAGAGTGAATTTAATTGCCTCAGGAAAACATAAATTGAGAAAAGAATTGGAAAAAAGAAAGGAAGAGCACCAACATCTAAGAGAAGGTAAGAGGAACAAGGATTTCACAATGGAGATGGTGAAAATGGTCTGAAAGTTGAGAAAAGAATGAGATCAGAAAACCAAGGAGCAATAAATATTAGAGACTTCAGTTGATCACTGAAGTGGTGCCAAAGGAAGTGGAGTGATCCATCCAATAAAACAAGGACTGAAATTGTCTAGAGACTGGGCTAGTGATCTTAGCTAGTGTGGGAAGGCCACCATATTCTAGAGAAAACATCTCCAGAAACAGAAAGTGATAAAAACTGAAGGTTGGGAAGCTTGAGAAATGAAAGACAGATGAAATTGTAGAAGTAGCGACTGTGGAAATTGAGATAAGATAGGACAAAGAAAGATAGGCCAATAGTTGGAGTGTGACATTGCCCAAGTGTAGTTAGTGTTCATTTGTTTAGATTAGGAAATTTTTGAGCACTCTTCTGAGCCCAGAAGAAATCTCCAAGACAGGTGGAGATATTAAAGTTAATAGAGAAAGGATGAATTGGTGGAATGATGACCTGGAAGAACAAGCAGAATGGAGCAAGAACCTAGGGCCAGTGTCTTCCTTGTTGGGTAAAAGGATATCTTATCTCCTGGGGTGACAGCATATAGATATGCTAATTGTTTGGACTTCATCATATGTTCATTTGTACCATTATTTCTCTATTTCTGAATGTGTTTTTTCTCCCAACAGGACCATGCAGGCCCAGAAAAGGACTGTCTCTTAATCCAGCCCTTTGCTTCTTTTCTACTACATTTGGAGGTAGTTTCCTGGACAGCATGGTTAAAGGACATTAGAGATCATTTACAAAGTCCTTTCCTGGCTGCATGGTTAAAGGACATTAGAAATAAGGTACAAAGGGAGAGTCATTTCCATTTCTCTTAGGTTATAGGCCCTCCACTTCTTTCTCCTCTCATCTTCCTCTTCTAATTATGTGAATTACTGGAAAGGCTCTTGCCCCTGAAACCAGGAGAATCTTTTCCACTATTATGTTCTTAGAAAACAAACATATATTCTTTAAAATTTCTTCTTAAAAAAACTGAAAGAGAAATTTGTGATCTTTAGTGTCCTTTAACCTTGCAGCCCAGGACAGGATACTCCCTATTTAATAAATTTATTTATTACATTCATTCATTCAAGAAAAATGTGTATGGGCTTGGCACTGAGGCTCTAGGCTCCTATGCAAAGTGACAAATTCTGAATGAATATTATTCAATGTATAACACTGTTCTCTCTTTTTTGCCCTCAAATACTTCCTTCCAAATTTGAAGGGTGACCCACTGCTCAACAGTTCTAGGATTTGATGAACAATTCTCTGCTGACCCATTCTCAAGCTTTTCCTCCCCACCACAGAACAGATACAAATACAGTTCACTTTGAAAACTCTGGGATTGGCTCTGGAATGGGAGTGGGTTTGGATTGGTAGTGTGGCGTGAGCTGCAGAAGATGAGAAATGAGCACACTGACGTGATCTCCTATTAGTCAGAAAAATTCTAAGAAACTGTTCCCAAAGAGAGGTGGTAAGAGGATTTTTTCTCCTCTATTAGACTTATATAACTCGTAAAATAACAGGCTGCCATTTTAGAATAGTTGGTGTTGGCATGCTGTTGTGAAAATTACATGAAACTATTCTTTTTAGAAAATATTACTTCAGGTTTTAGGTTAAAGTTTGATGCCAAACACAGATGAGTAGTTGGTTTACACAATTATCGCCTTTTTCTTAGAAGTAAGGGCAAAACCTCAAAACATGCCACAGCAGAAAAGCTATTTCTGTCACTGGCTAACAATTGAAGGACATCCATAAACCTTTGGAAATTAATATCCCCCAGGAAAATCTATTTGACGAAAGTCACAAGGAAGTTATTAACTAGAGTTAAGTCACTGACAAGAGATATTATTAATGATCTCATCAAAATTTCAAGTGCATTTAACTATCACATTGCAAGCCTTATTATTGACGACTCAGAGAATATTAAATTATTCTACAGTAGTTACTTGGCTAGAGATCAAATGAAAAAAGACGAAAAGCTTTAGTTCTAGGTAATTCCATAATTCTTTAGGCTTTACACAATTAAAAAGTTAGAGTCTTTAGCTTTTCTGTCTCCCTCTCCCCTAAATCTACTGATTGCTAATACAGTTGGTTCTTTTTAATTGTTAATTGTTCCGTTTCTCTTCCAAATGCTGACGCAGGCAGGATGAAAGTCAGAAAAATCCTCCAAGCTTTGGTTTTCCAGAAGCAGCTCAGGAAATTTAGTTTATTTTCAGATTGGAAGAGACACTTTCAAGTACACTGGGTCTTTAATTGCCATCCCTCAAAGACATTTTCCACAAGGGAAACAAGCATTCTCCTTTCCACTCAGTTCTCTCTCTCTGAGATCTTGATCAAACTTTCAAGTTGACACCAGGTTAAACTCCATGTTTTGCCCTTGTTAGTGTCCTCTATAAGTGCTAAAGCTTGACCAAGCACTGATTTAGCTAATAAGTTATATCTAGAGAGATAGAGATTCTAAAAAAACCACCTTTTCAAAAATAGAGTATTTTATAAGGCCTTTCTAAATTTTAAGTTTATCTGGTTAGCTAATACAATTTTCTCCTCACTTCAGAGCCCCTAGTTTGGGAAACATTTAATGAGTTTCTATTACTCACATAGCTCCATATGAGGAGCTAAAGAGACAAAGGTAAATGTGAGATAGTTCCTAGCAAAGAAGATCCAGAAATAAAAGCAGGCCATTTGATGCTATGCGATAAGAATGATATATACAAGTGACATGCCAGGAAGTCTGGGACACGGAGAAGAGTGCAGTACTAACCCAATGTGGAAGGAATGAAGGAGGGTTCAAAGAAAGCGACCTGCAGGGGATGATGCTTATGCTGAACCTGGAAGAATGAGAAGGAATTAGGAAGGAAGGAAGTTTGCATTCATTAGTGTCTACAATGGCCAAGTACTTTACACATGGTTTTCCATGAAATTCATTCAACAACTGTAGGAAACAGTATTGTGTTCTCCTATTTGTAGATGAGGGAAACTGAGGTTCAAAGAGAGTATATAACTTGCAAATGACAGACTTGGGATTCCAAGCTTAACCTCACAACCATTGTAGTCTTCCTCTCCGATGCCAACCCTCTGTTCTTGCTCCCCAGGTCCACCATTCTGATCTCTGCAGAACATTTAGACAATCCCTCTACAAACATAGACTTGGCAATCCACTTGCTATAGTTTGTTTCAGCCAGTGTTCTGTGAGCCACTGTGGATGGTCACAGAATATCAAGTGTTCTCTGAGACAAAAACCCCCTATAGGATCAGGCACCTCTCTCTTCCATGTTTGGCATTCAACCTATGAACCACATCCTTTGTCATTTTATTAAACCGTGCATTCCCTGCTAATTGGTCCATCCATTTGTAAGAATATAAATGATAATTTTTCCCCCTGTGCAGCTGGCCAGAGGATTCTTTCAGAGGAAGGACCAATCTTAATAGGAAAATGTCTTGAGGGACAATCTTGGGATAAGAGCATCTCTGTGGGGCACATATGTCAGTTGCTGCCAGAGCTTCAAACAAAATAGCTTCACAAATTCAGCTAAGATGAAGAAAAATTAGTTATTCCTGAGACAGTGGAGGGAAAGCAGGGGAAAAGGTGAGGAGGAGTGTAGGTGAAAGGGACAAGAGAAACATGTGGTGTGACGTGACTTTTCTGTGACCCTCAACTTCCCAGCGAAAACTCTGTCACACTAAATACTCATTGAGATTACTGGACTTTTTGAGGAAGCAAGTAAAGGAGCAGCTTCTGTATGCAGAATCCCAAGAATAAGGGGTCCCAAAAGATGAGCTATAGTTCCCAAAGAGACAGCCAAGAAGAGGGGAAATGTTTGATTTCTAGAGGTGTGTATTTTTATCCATCATGGTATTTTCTTGCTGTGTTCATTTTTAATCAGAATGAATTTGACAACATCATAAAATTCAGCAAGTTTTCACTATTAAAAATTCCGACTTTCTTGAAAAACAGAGAAAGGTATGGAAACTTTGGGCTCACAGCCCCACAGGAAATAACTGATGGAAGTTGGTTTTCCCTGTTAGATGAGGCACACACTGTCCAGTTTGCCACAATCCTCATATTCCATACTACCCTATGAACTATGTATGTGAGTGAACTTAACCAATTTCCCTCATTCACATTATCTATGTGACCCCAGCAGGCTTTTGAATTTGCAACCCTAGCTGTAAGGCTGAGAAACTACCACAGATCTCTTGGTGGTGGGAATTGTGGTGGCTGGCAATTTCTTCTTGAAGAGAAAAGTTATAATATTAAGTTTGTTTCTGCAACTAGGGAAGGAGGCAATGCCTACCAACTATTAATTATTAAGTAGGTAATTTAAATATATTGAATCTTCGAATCTCACAAAAACCCTGGTAGGTAAATATCATAATTATATGTATTTTACAAATAAAGAAACTGAGACACAAAAACATTAAGTACCTTGGCTAGATTCAGCCTTCTATAGATGAGAACCAGGATGTGAATCTGGAACCCCGAGAACTCCAAGGATTCCACTCTTCCCTCTGTCTTAGGATTTTACTGGATTTTGAGATCTCCTGTCTTTCGTGTTCTCCCACACTGCCCCAACTAATTGCCTAGTGAGTAGACAGTTGTAACATTTTTTGAGGCAGCAAATTGTGCAGAATGCTTTGGCTATGCTCGAATCCTTTTGGCTCTGAGCCAGCCGGTGCTGGGGAGTTGGCAAATTCTGGTACCCTCTCCAGAAGCTCTTTCCTCTTAGTCTGTGTATGCGCCTCTGTCCACGTTGTTCCATAATATAACCAAGATTTGGAATAAGGGTGGGTCAGAGGGAAGATGTGGAACATGGGATGAGCTTGGAGAGATATCGTCAGGGGGAGCAGCCTTTGGAAGTCATGTAGCTTTGAAATCAACCACTGAGTAATAGAGTTGAACTGGAAGAAAGAAAAAGAGCACAGAGAGGAGAGAGACCCCTGGTTAAGAAAGGCGGTACCATAAAGAAGAGGGAGAAGCAGAAAAGTAAAAGGAGAAAGACAACTATGAGTAACTGAGAGGGACAATGTTCCCCTGAAAATGACAGAAAACTCTCCACTGAATAGAGGAAAAACAGCTTGTAAGTCAGGAGGGGGGGGGGGGAGAGAGAGAGAGAGAGAGAGAGAGAGAGAGAGAGGGAGGGAGGGAGAAGGGTGCTTCATTCACTGTTGATTTCAGACCATCTCTCCTTCTATCTTCACATCACAGTACTATGTAAATCCTTTCCTTACCTCATTTACCATACCCAGTCTCCAAAGGCATTCTGTCCCTCTTTCTAGCCCAGGACTGGATAAACCTTCTCTTCTTTGCCACTTTGTCACAAGAAACAATCTTGAAATTTTTTTTAAGAACTTTGTTATCAGGGTGCCTGTGTGGCACAGTCGGTTAAGTATCCAACTCTTGGTTTTGGCTCAGGTTGCGATCTCAGGATTATGAGATGAACCCAGCATGGGGCTCCACGCTCAGCACGGAATCTACTTAAGACTCTCTCTCCCTCTCTTTCTGCCCCTTCCCACTCAAATAAATCTAAAAAAAAAAAAAAAGAACTTTTTTAGGAGCCAAGGGAAAACTGAAAGAAATATACAAAGCATGGCAAATGGATAAACATACCACCACATGCTCTAAACTAAAGATAGCTAAATCTGATCTGCAAATTGCCTGATCCAACCTGAATTCTATCTTTCATTCAATCAGCTGATATTTATTAAATGCCTGTCATGTGCCAAACATTTTTCCAGGTGCTAGGTACAAATCAGGGAGCAAGACAAGGAAGCTCCTACTCAGACTCCTCTCTCCTGTCATCTTTTGGCCAGATGTCCCATATGACCAACTTGCTTTATTTCTTTCTGTCTGTATCTTCTTAGAATATTTTGTCTGCTAGTGACTGGAACCCAACTCAAACCAGTTTAAGCAAAATTTGGAATTTATTGGCTCATATAATGACAGGTTTCCCCCATTATCTGAAAGTAGTGTGTTCCTATGAAAACCTTTGTATACCTTAATGGCATAAAGGGAAGAATCCCCATTTTCCAAAAGTTTGAATTATGCCACTTTGCTATTACAAAACATCTTCATCAAAACGCCATGATACCTAGAACAACTTGAGCAGACCTCCAGGGCATTATGCTGAGTGAAAAAAAAAAAAAAAAGCTAATCACAAAAGGTTATATACTGTGTGATTCCATGTCTATGGTACCCTCAAAATGACAATTTTATCCACACCTGTGATAAAATTACATACAACTATAGAGACACATGGTACTAATGTGAATGTCTTGAGTTTTGATATTGTACTATACTTATAAATGATGTAACTACTGGATGAAACTCAGTGGAAGATATGAAGAATTCTTTGTACTATTTTCAAAACTTCTTGTGCATCTGTAACTATTTCAAAATAAGTTGAAAAAACAAAAAATTCACTTTGGTAATAAAGACTCATTCTTGGGTCAAAAAAAGACTGCATTAGTACAGTAATGGACTTTTTCATAAATTCTCTTTGGATTTTTTTCAATCAGTGAAAACAGGTACTAATGTAGGTCTTCATAAAAGCAAAGTAGCATAATGTGAACTTTCAGAAAGTAGGGGATACTCGTATTATGTTTGCTTCCCATATGGCTAGATCCAGCATTGCAATGCTTTTCTTAAGGAGTCCCCTTTTCTCCTCAATCCTGGACACCTCTTCTTGGCTTTATTTCAAATGGACATTCTTTGTATGGTAGTAAGATGGCTGCTGGAAGCCCTTAGCCTACTGTGTAGTGCAAGTCTCCAAGAAAAAGAAGAAGCATCTTTATTGATAATGCCAATAAAATCCAGTAGAGATATCTGATTGGTCCGGCTTGGGTCATGTGACCAACCTTGAACAAATTAAGCTAATTTCAGTCTCATATTGTCCCAACTTAAATATACAGTGGCAGTCACAAACCTGAAGCCACAAACGACAATCAATTCACAATAGGTATCCTCGCTCCTTTCTCTTCTCAATCATTTAGGACCTAAGCATCAGATTTTTGAGTGCCGTATTTGGAAATCAAAGGAAAGAATGTGTGCTTTTAAATAAGACTAGCTTCAAGGACCCTCTCCATGAAGAACAGGCTCACTGACCCAGCTCCAGTCTTATCCTGTCAATGTTTAAAGGTCTCCTCAGTTGACATTGATGTGTTTTCTTCATTTTTGACAGCATAGTAGTTTGTCTACAACAGGCACTCTGCAAATATGCCTGAATTGCCCTGGTGAATGGAGGAAAAAGGGAAGAATGGCCAGACGAGAAGAAAGGAGAAGAGGAGGAGGGAGGGGAGCAGAGGGGAGGGGAGAGGAGCACAAAGGCCGTAGGAAGAAGTTGGGGAGGAGAGCAGAAGGAAAAGAAGGATGAAGGGAGTACAATACAGTGTTCAGAGCCCACACCCTGGAGTCCAACATTCTTATGTTCAAATCCCACACTGCCATTATCTTGAGAACATGGACAAGACATCAAATACCCTAAGCCTTAGTGTCATCATAATACAATGAACACAACCATACCTTCCTTACTGGAGTCTTTTGAAAATGACACGCAGTGATGATTGCAATGCTCTTTGGCCCAGTTCCTGATACATGACATTCATTTAATGATAACTTCTAACATTAACCTTCTTTTATGCCTATTGTTACTGTTGGGGGGGAGGTTATAGGGATGGGCAAAGTGAAGACCACCAGAGCCTCAGATGCCACCAGAGTCTCAGAGGTCATGAACAGCTCTCTGAAGAGATTCAAAATGCGTTCTGGAAAAAAAATAAAGTCTGTAACCAAAGAACCCAGACCATTTCTAGAACCCAATCCAAACCAAACCTTCTTGAAGGTCATAACGTGTTCTGAGGTTTCATTCCACTATTTTTCACTTATACAGTCCTTAGCTCTGCCAGGGCTGAGTTAGGATTTGAGCTCAACATAGCCAAATACCACAAGGGGGAAAAAAGCCCAAGCCCTTTGCCCTGAATGTATTTCCAGGCCAACAGAGCACTGAAAGCCCTAGAAAGCTCTAGGCAGCCAGCGACCCCAGGATCCACCTTTTCAGAATAGCTTCAGAGCATCATTCTGATGGCCTTGTGGTGCTGATGGCAGTCTCTGGCTTCCTCTGTTACCTTCATGGCCACATATGCAGAAAGGGATCACAGTAGTTCTTGTGCTCCAGCAACCTAACCACAGGCTTGGTGAGAAGGGAAGGGCTGCCAGAAGTGGGATAAATTGACTGATTTTTCCAGAAAGTGTCTTCTCTCCAGCAGGGCCAGTGTAGAATGTAGTCACAGAGCTGATCCATGCTCACTTCTTTATGGAAAACAATTCCCAGTACTTAGTACACTGCACATTCAATAATTAGCTTCTTGCAAAAGTAACTGTATGGAGGGTCCAATGTGATGGGTTCATTGAAGAAACTAAGTAAGATAACTGCTTATAGAAAGAGGGAAGGGGAAGGACAGGAGAATGAAGGAGGGAGGGAGGCAGGACGGGGAGAGAAGAGAGACAGAGCAAGAGAGATCAGAACACTGACATCTGCTTAGGTGAAAGGGAATACAGTGTGCAAGTCTTATAACACCTTTTACTTTCCAGGGACCCTCCTGAGTTTTGCTGGAACTGTTCAGAGTAGTTGTAGGAAGAATGAGTTCTAGAAAACAGACTTTTTGTGCTTAAGATGAAAGGAAGGATAGTTGAATTGAGAGACAGGAATCTCTTACTAAGATGGGTAATAGCCATCAATTAAGCCAATGTTAAAGTCACTGATAAAATTGTGTGAGTGTGTGTGTGAGGGAGAGATAGAGAAAGAGAGACAGAAACAGAGAGAGAATGATAGGGTATTTTCTGAGAACCTAAGACTTACATAGTCAGCACTATAACTTGGTGGCTTAAGTGCCTAGAGATAAATCTCAATTTGAATCCCAATTACCACTTACTGGCTGTAGTGACTTTGAGAGAGCAATTTGACCTCACTTTTCTCCTCTGAAAAATGGACATAAACTAAAACCTATCGATAAGGATTAAATGTGATCCCAGGTAAATTACATGGGGCTGGGGACTTTATAATCATTCAATTAATAACTATAAAAATAAAAGTGTCATTAACAATATTGTAACTTTCTGAGACCCTTCCTTGCTTCTAGCATTGGGTTTTTACACAGTAATTTTTGATTAACATTCACTGATTCAACGAGAGGAAGGACTTATCTGCGAACTGAGCCACAAAAAGCAAAATGCAATCACTCAATAAATATTTATAGAGGATCAACTTTCTAGGGGCAGTTTCAAAGGGATCTAACCCCAACTGTTGTCTATTATTACCACTATAATTATGCATAAAGACCTAGCACAGTTCTTAGCACATACTAAACTCTCCATGAATGCAGTTTTCCTCCCATCATCCTGTTTACCAAAGTGCTATTTTAACCTTCATTGTCTTTTTTATTCCAGGTTCCTAGCCCTCTTCTCCTCCTTCAGCAAATGACTTGCTAATACTTCTTAGAGATTATATGAAATCAATGTCCTACCTCAAGCCCCCGCACACAAGTACATATATACCCATTTCTCTAAACATTCTTCTTCCTTCCTCTTTTGAAAGGAGAAATGTCCTGTCATCTGTCGTTTGTTTACCCCTGCCTTTGGTCTGCTCTTGCATTTTTATCCATCCATCCTGCCCTTTTCCTCCTAAATCTTAAGTCTCTTTCTCTCTCCTCTAATTCTCACAACCCAGAAAATTAACCCATTCTTTAAAAATACAAGCAAATGGGCTAACAACATGCCCTCTCTCTACCCTCCATTTCTCTATGTAGTTCCTGCTCTATCCTTCTCCCTCCTTTCCCAGACAAGTTCTTGGAAATCTAGGCCACCCCTTGCTGATTTCACTTCCTCCTCTCTTCACCCACAGCAGTCTGGCTTCCAGCCACCTCTCTACTCACCCCAATCTTGTCAAGGTCATGCTGACCTCTGTATTTACAGATCCAATGGTAGCTCTGCATGTCTCACCTTACTTGACCTTCCTAATGCGTTTGGCACTAGGAAGCACTCCCTTTCCCACTGAATTTTTCCCAACTTCCAAATGTCTTCTCTGCTCAGTTGTCCTATGAGCACTCCGAAATCAGTGTCAAGATTCAACTTTCTGTCTTTCCCCCCAAACCAAACTGTCCTCCTCTATTTCATATTCTTGGTAATGGCACTGGCTTCATCAGCTCTCCCAAACCAGAAACTCGGATGTCATCCTCAGTTTTTCTTACTTTACTTTCCATGTATTCAGTTGTTCCCTGAACCCTATTATCTGTATTCCCTTAGCTTTGGGACTCATCTGTATCACTTCTTTCTACTATTGCTGTCTTTTCTCATGATATTCCAACACTCACCTGAATTTTTCGGTAGTCTCCAAAGTTACTGGAGATATATCTCCAGCCACTCCTAACACCAAACAATCTTCCATAGAGTAGATGGCAATGTAGCATAGTGGTTAAGGGGACAGACTACCTCTCTTCAAATTTAGGCTTGGCCTTTTAGCAACTGTAAGATATTAAGCAAGTGATTCATCTTTTCTATGATTCAGTTTCCTCAACTGTAAAATGGGGATGAAAGTAATGGTAATCTTTTAGGGTTCTTGTAATATCAAATTATGTTAAAGTGCTTAGAACAGTGCCTGGAAAACAATAAATGTTCATTAGGTATTAGTTATTATGATTATTGTTACTATTACTTACTGTTGCCAGAGTAAACTTTTAAAAAACTGAAATTAATTAAAGCACTCCCTCACTTTGAAATATATTGACTCCATAACATGGCAGACAAGATCCTTCATGTTACATTCGCCACCTGTCCTTCATTTTCACTTCTCATGTCTTATGCTACAATCTTTTTTTTCCCAGTGATCCAAGATTCATTGTTTATGCACCACACCCAGTGCTCCATGTAATATGTGCCCTCTTTAATACCCACAATCAGGCTCCAATCTGATAGTACAAACCATGCTCTTTAATTCCTGAAATTCTGTATATGATTCCCCTGTACCAGGTATGCTCCAACCCTTCTTATACACCACAAAAACTCCTATTCATCCTTCAAATCCCGTATATTGTCTGTGAAATCTGGTTATTTTCTACCACCTCCAAATAAAAAAAAATCACTGATATCTATATAATACTTTTATATCTTAAGTATATGTAAATGTACATTTATATGTAAATATACATTATGCTGTATTGCATCTGTGTATTTGCATGTGTGTCTCTCCTTCTACAATATAAGTTCTTAAGGAGAGCAACTATCTTACTTATCTCAGGGTAGACAGACCTGGCCTACAGTAATCCCTTACAACATTAACATTTTACATTCCTGTGTACCTCATAATTTACAAAATTATATTTGTAGCAGATAGTCTCCAAAGATTGCCATCACCATTTCCTTTCCTTGTTGTATGTGCATGCTGCTCCACCCATCAGGAGTCGGGAACTTTTTCCTCTCCTCTTGAATTTAGGTTGGATTTGTCTCTGCTTTGACCAAAAGAATGTGATGGAAGTAAATGTTTTTGAACTTTCAAGCCTAGGCCTTAGGAGAACTGGATGCTTCTGCTTTCTCTCTTTAAAAACCACTCACCATGGGATGCCTGGGTGACTCAGTTGGTTAAGCATCTCCCTTCAGCTCAGGTCATGATCCCAAGGTCCTGAGATCGAGTCCTGTATCAGTCTTCTTGCTAAGCAAAGAGTCTGCTTCTTCCTCTGCCTGCTACTCCCTCTGCTTATGCTCTCTCTCTCTCTCTCTGTCTCAAATAAAAATTTAAAAAATCTTTAAAATAAATTAAAAAATAGATGATAAAATAAAATAAAATAAAATATTAAAAACCAGCCACCATATCAAAAATCCAACCACTATGAGACCACCATAATGCAAGGAGGTAAGGACTATGGACAACCACAGGCGTTGATTCCTCCCCATCTTCATCATCATGACCATTGAGGGGAAAAGCCCAGCCATATTTCAGACCCAATCTGGTCCATTCTTTGGGCAGATTAACCAACCCTGTTAATTTACCTGGGACTTTTACAATTTTAATACCAAATCCCATTTTAGTACCCATTTAGTACCCACTTAGTACCAATCTACCATATCCCAGGAACCTATTCAGGCCCAGGCAAACCAGGACATTTGGTCTCCCTACCTTCTGGATTCCTATTACTGTTAATATGCTCTCCTTGATCTCTGAGGTGAGCCATTCAACTATTGGCCCTGAGGTCTCTGGGTTGGAAAAGGACATTTGTTACCTTCAAGATCAATTTCCTCACAGGCTAAAGAATAACTCTCTATTCTATTTCCCATCTCCATTCATGGCCAGCCACATGGTCTTGTAGAGCTTGCCAGAGATTATACAATAAACCCAACAAATACAATGAAGACTATTCCAAGGTTACAGAACAGAAGCTTCCCTTGATTATTCAATTCCAAGTGAAAGGAAAGCCCAAAAGTTAACCCCCAAAGTTCCCTTTTAAAGCTCAAAGTACAAAAAGCTAAATACATAAAATCAAAAATCCTCTCTTCTCCAATTTCTTCTCTGCTCAGTCTCAGCTGGATGATATTTGGGTTCCCTCAGCATCTCCTGCATTATTCTCCCCAAGAATTGATAAAACCTCCTCTACCTCTAAAGGTATAGCTCTTCAGTGCTGCCACAACCACCCCAAATAAAGACTCCATGAGCAAATCTGAACACTACCATTCTGATTGCATAGCACAGTTGGCTCCTCAGTATGCATCACGTAGATAATTTAGACCTACATTGCTGTTGTTAGTCACAAACCACCACAGAGACACGGCATTATCTAGGAGCCTGGATTTGAGAGAGAGAAATAAATTGACCAAGGTAGGAAATTGAAAGGTAGTTTTCATCCAACCTAAGGAGAGATGAAAGGAATTATAACAATCATAAGGGTCTTGTCTTAGTTTGTGACTCCCTAATTCAAATGTCCAGGTAGGATAATCCTACTCATTTTCTGCCCTTGGAGGTCCATCAAATTTCTCCTTGTATTTGAACTAGTTTGAACTATATATGAACTGTGAATTTCTGTTCCCTGAAGCCAGAGAATCTTTACTGAAATACTGTTTTTAAGAAATGACTTATTAGGAAAGGTACTTTTCCCTACACCAAAAATCCCATTCATTTTGTTCCCTGAATTAGCATCTTACACAGATTGAAGAAGCTATCAATAAAGCACACATTAAATACAATGTGAAAATTAGTTCTGAGAACATAACTGGGTAGATAAGAAGCATGAGCAGAATATGTTAAATTTTAATGACTAAATTGCACTTTTACTCATTTATCAACTTTTAAAAATATTAATGCTGTAAGATCTATAATACCATTTCTATTTTAGGGGGAAGCTTTCACAGACATGTATCATAGCATGATTTAAGAGTTACAGAATTCCAGAATTCTTAGAAATATTACTGCACAGAAATGTAGTCCTTATTATGGTTCCCAAACTGCACACATGTGAAGTAGACAAATATACAATAGATGGATCAAAAGATATTAAGTGTCTTTTTAAAATAAAATAGAACTGTATGTAGATGCCTCAAGGATCCCAGTAAAGAGAAAATCTTCACATTTGAGTGGGGGTAAGGAAGTTGGATCATATAATCACCATGCTTGTCCCAAAAATTCACCATCACCATGAACATCTCTCACTAAGAACAATTGCCACTACTGTGCTAGCCTTAGGAGGTGGATGGGTGCTTCTCCCCTGGCCCAAGTGTGGACACATGAGCCTTCCCTTCCTCATCTGTACTACAGCTTGAGACCAAGCTGGAATGTTTAAACAAGACTTTTTTAAAGGCTTAGGAATAACACAAGGAAAGAAAATACAGATATAAGCTGAAATCCTCCTTATCCCTTTGTTCTGGAAGAAATTCCTTTAAACCAACTGCCTCCATTGCCAATTACCATGGTCTAGGAATGTCCAGAAATTTGTTAGGACTCTACAGCCTCTGGCCCCTTCTGTCCTGGGTGATGCTGCTTCTTCCTTTATACTAAATCAAGCAATTTACAGAAATCAACAGCCTGGTGGTGCGTATTAAGGAGGGCACGTATTGCATGGAGCACTGGGTGTGGTGCATAAACAATGAATCTTGGATCACTGAAAAAAATATATCTCTATATATATAAAGAAAAGAAAATAAAAGAAATTAACATCTATTCGCATTCCCAAGAAAGCATTGTACAAAGAGGCATACTCACATGTACACTAAACAAAGTACCATACGATCCAGACTCCTAAAGATTCTACATAAGAGCCCAAGGAAAGTGAGGACTTAAGATCAAATATACCAAACAGGGGGAAAATTTCTTCTTGAACATTTGTTATCCCAAAGTGCCCTACCTGTGTTGGGGCCAGCAGCCATCTCTCTGTCTTTCCCTTCTCTTTAGCAATGCCCAGTCTCTGCTCATCTCTCATCTTGTGGTCTCTCAATCCTTCACCCCCTCAGGAGTCACATAAGATTCTTTCCTCCTCTTAGTAGTCTGGAAACCATCCTCTGCTATTTAAATATACCCTTGGAATCTCACCCTCCATCCCTAGAAATTTATCAAAGAACTCCCTCCACATAAATACAGTGCATTTCTAAGAATAATTCTGCTGAATCCTTCTTTCTCTGTCTTTGTAATAAACCTGGAAAGTAATATAAAATTAGAGAATCTACTTTACAAATATTACCTGCCTTCAATGGACATAGACCTGATTTTATCCAAGCTTCAGGACTGCCTTGATGTGGAGAACATCACGTGGAAACCACCACCATCCAACAGCACTACCTCCTTGACATTTAGACCCAAGGGACCTCAACCAAGACAAACACACATAAGATCTTTTTTTTTTTTTAGTTTCTGGTTTTCTATCTGAGGATCCATCTATTATTCGTTTGACTGACTCAGGAAATCTTTCCTTTCTGAGAAAACCATGACTTCCCAAGTGGGTATGACCTTACCCAGTAGATTATTAATGGTCCTATGGTAGTGGCAGCATCAGAGACACCCTGGTGGGCAGGTGACTGGGTAGTCATACATGGTCTCACCCTCAGAAGGGTCCCATACTTCTTTTAACATTCTGTAGTAATTGTCTTAAAATTATTAATTGTCATTGAATAAGGAACCCTTCCCAAATTTTCATTTTGGACCCCACAAATTATGTAGGTATCTCTGACCAATATTTATAGAAGAGGTACACACACACAGAACAGTGGGTGGGCCTTTTCTTTCATAATGGTCTTAGAAACAGTGGCAGCAATGATTTTAGTACCATTATGTACAAAGCATTTCATCAGGTGAGAAAATAGAACTCCAGAGATGTGAAGTAATCGACCCCAAGTCTCACAGCTCATTGGCGGAGGGCCATTGCTTGGCACAACTCCAGGTGGAATCAGCCTTATTATCTTAGAGCTGCAGAAGTCACCATTTTGTAATGGTGACTAGATTTTCTAAGTGAATAGTGGTCCCTAGAGATGTGTCACACTGACTCAGAACCAAGTCTCCAAAGCAGCATACTCTCCACCTAGCACCACCCCAGCTCCTGAGTACATCCCACCTTCCAAAGCTTTTGTTCTCTCTCCCATGTCCACTAGGACATGCACTTGGGCAGAGAAAAGGCAACATTTTAAAAGGACCTCTCTAGAAACAGGTGCCCAGAGAAATGGGGGAGGATCCTAAATGGTGAAGGAAACCAGAAATTCATCAAGAAAAGGAGGCTCAGGGAACATTTTGTTGTTGTTGTTCTAAATTAAATCTCATAATGCTGGCAGGAAGATGAAAACACTAGAAAGGCAAAGCTGGAGTGGGTGGCTGACAGCTGTAGGCAGCTGGAGGGAAGAGAAAGAATAGGGAGACCATTAACGTGCAGCGGTAGGAAAAGGACCTGGAAATAATGAACGTAAAACTCTACTGAGAAGCGAGGTGACACTGTTAGAGACACATGATGGTCCGGTAACACAGTTATTTAGTGCCTCTATTCTCTGCTAAAGGAGTTTTAATTTGCTGCTAAGAATTTTGAATGTGCTAACATGTACTGCCCAAGGAAAGGAACACAATGTTCAAATCTCAAGGTCATTTGAGCCTGGTTTTGAGGCTTCTCCAAATAGGGCAAATCTGAGTTTACCTCTGGCAGGAGGTTTGATTGAGGCAATACTTGCCTCAGAGAATAATTCTCTTGTATTCATGTGCAGTCATTGTCTGGCCCCTGTGGGTGCCTCTGGTGTTTGGGAATTCTCTTTCTGTTAGGAGATTAAAAGAAAATTCTAAAAACTTACAAACTACAACCCAGATTAAAGCTCAGCCCCAGGGGGTAGCATCAGATGGGAAATATGAATGTAGTGTAAAAGCATCTGAACATTTGGAGTAAATTTGAAAACAGAACCATCTGTTAAATAATCAGATCCAGTAGACTCCACACTTTATACTACCAGCTGCTGTCAAATAGGAGATTATGAAACCTTGTAATAAATGCTCCACTAAGCTTGTTTTCTTGTTTCAGGGTTAACTTGGGGCAGAGCTGCAAGGCTGTAGGGATGAAACTCTGCAGTCCAGGGGTATGTTTTCCTTTCAATTCGGTCATTCATGGTGGTTGCAGAAAGGACCTCAAGCTCAGTATGTGAGGTTGGAAGAGGAGCATAAGAAGCAAATTCCATAGCAACCCCACTCCTTTAGTGTAAATTCTGACTCCTCTTCCGTCTCCCTTAGTATGTCTCTACCCATCTTCCATTCTTTGCCCCTCCATGGCCTCATGGGACAATCTCAGAAATGACATGGGAAGAGAAACAACAGCCAACATTGAAATGGATGTAAGGATGAACATATTAGGGATTGTTCCTGTACTTCTGGCTTTGTTCACAGATATGAAGGGGAATTGTCAAGGCAGAGAAGAAGTCAGTAAAGATCTCAGTGAAAAGACAAGAAGGAAAGAAGCTGGGACATTCTTCCCAACTCAAGTTTTCTTATTGCTTTGGTCCAGTTTTAGTTCGCAAAGCTCTTGTTCTGAGTAGGCCTTGCTCGCTTTGATGACTGAACCATTCTCGGTGTGGAGACAAATGAAAGCTCCTTTGTTGATTGCAGTCTTACAGAAGAACCTATGCTTAATGAAAATCTGGAGCAAAGAGTTTGATCAAGAGCTTCCTTATATCTATCAAAACCTGGGCATCTTTCTCAGGTCTTCACTCTCTCATACTGACATCTAATCCTTCAGTAAGTCCTTTTGCCTCTATACTAAAAACATGCCCCAACTTCTCTCCACTTCCTTATCACCTCTGGCCTAGATCACTGTCTCCTGACTGGTCTTGTCCTGCCACACTTGAACCATATCAGTCCTATCCCCAGCTAGCAGCAAGAGGCATCTTTGAGAAGCTTAACTCAGATGATGTCATCCTCCTGCTTCAAATCCTCCAATGGCTTCTTACTGTACTCGGGAGAAAGCCAAACTCTACTGTGTCCTAGGTGACCTCTTCTGCATGATGTGATCACTTCAGCCTCATTTTTTGTCACTCACAACACTACAGAGACCCTGACCTTCTGGTTTATTGGTTCCTACTTAAGGATATTTGCACTCTTAGAATCTGCATACCCAGAAGCTTCTCCTTCCTGGATAGTCCCATAGCTTCCTCCTTCTTGTTCTGGCTGCCCATGTAAAGTAGCAGCCACCTCCTGCTCCCCAAGTCAGTCTCTCCTCAACACATTGATTGTGTCCTTCACAGTACTTAACACAATCTGAGATTAGACAGCTTGTTTATCTGGTTGTTTGCTTACTGCCTGGATTCACTAGAATGCAAAATCACTGAAGCCTGGGAATGTTTCTGAATCATTCACTCCTGTACCCTGGCCAGTTGCTTTAAAAATCCTTGTGAAGTGAATGAATTCCTGGCTGGAGATGCCACAAAGAGATTTAGGACTAAGATCACACAACATAGCTTATCTTTTTAAGGCTTAAAGTTCAGTAATTTCTGAGAATCATTTGAAAATTGAAGTCAATATACTGCTTTTGTTCAACAATAATACATGTTTATTAATGGGAATTACACACTGTGTAGAGTTCATTGTCCCACTGGCATTTAGTTATGGTCATAGCAACAACTCCTGCATTTGTGAAGAGCTCAACCATTTTCAAAGTGCATTCTTCCAATAACATCCAGGGAAGAACGACTCCGATTCACCAGTAGGAAAACTGAGGCTTGCTGGCATTAGCTGATTTCCCACAAGGGTTCAGAGACAGGGAGAGCAATTTGGTGCCAGGCTCTGGCTTCCAACTCTGCTGAGCGACCTCTCATTATCTCATTTGATGGTCACAATATTCCTGGGAGGTCGGAAAGGCAGGGTCATAATCCCTGTGACATTCCAGTGAAATCTTCACATTATACACATGTGTGCCAACCCTGGCTGGGAAGCCTCAGTCTGTGCAGATCAAGTTGGGAGACAGGATTACAAGGGGCTCTTTTAATGCCATACAAGGGGCAAGGCAAACTCTTCTAAGCTGCTACCCTGTGTGCAGCACAGATAAAAGACCCTTGCTTTCTCCAGCACCATTTATACCAGTATCCAAATCACAAACTTCAGGATCTCCAACCCTTCTCTTCTTTACCACTGCCACCCTCCTACTGCTAAGTCACAATGTAGAGTCAGTTCTTCTTCCAACCAGTCATCCTCTCCTCTCTCACATCACTGTTCATTCCTTAGTTGTGAGCCAGACTGCCTGGATTCAAATCCCTGCTCCACACTGACTAAGTGGTGTGTGGGCTTGGCAAGTTACTTAACTTTTTTTATGAACCAATCTCCTCATCTGTGAGAAAGAGGTAGTAAGTAGAACCGATTGCACAGGAGTCTTATGAGGATTAAATATGCCAGTGCCCATAAAGCACTAAGAACAGGGCACAGAGGAAGTGCCATGAAGCTATGACTTAAAATTATTATCGTTAGTCTTTCTAGGTCTTTGTTAGTACCCTTTTGGATTCTCATTTTTGTCTCCTGACAGGACCTGTAAAAGCTGTCTTGCCCATCTCATCCACTCTCAGTAGAACTTCTTAATGTAGAATCAACCACATTCTTCTTAAACACATAGAATCCTTGGCTTAGAACCCTCAGTGGTATTCCACTGAACTTTGGATGAAATTCAGTTGCTTCACCCAAGCACATAAGATCTGGCCCCTGCATCCTTGTCCCATCTCACTTTATGTCACCTCTGCTTCTTTCATTTGTTCACAGCCTTACTGGTATTCTGCCAAGTTCTAGAACATGCCAAAGTGTTTTATAACTCTTGCCCTTTGCACATGGTGTTCCTGCTATCTTAAACTCTCTTCCCCTTGTTTTTCATATCCCTTTGGTCTCAGTTCAGAGCAACCTTCCCCTATCTTATTTGAGAGATGTCACCCACATCCATTTCTGTCTTTTTTTTTTTTAAGATTTTATTTATTTATTTGACACAGAGAGAAAGAGAGAGAGATTACAAGTAGGCAGAGAGGTAGGCAGAGAGAGAGGAGGAAGCAGGCTCCCTGCTGAGCAGAGAGCCCGATGTGGGGCTTGATCCCAGGACCCTGGGATCATGACCTGAGCCGAAGGCAGAGGCTTTAACCCACTGAGCCACCCAAGCGTCCCAATTTTTGTCTTTCTGTTTTGTTCCTCAAATTATTTCTTAACAGTACTTATCACACCTCCTAATTATCGTGTACCTGTATATTTGAGCCTATAGACATGACCTCTAGGATGAGTGGACGTGCCTAGAGCTAACACTACTGCCGATCCCATGGACTTTATTTCTTTTATACCTTTTGGCCACAGCTTCTATTTTAGAAAAATAAGAAATGAGGGGAAAGTTTCAAAGATGCTTGATGCTTTAACAAACCAGCTTTAAAAATTCATTACTGTTTTATATTATACACACACATAATTTTATGAATAAAAAATATAGCTTCCCAGAGGAAGAAACAAATAGGGAGGAGTGATGGGCATAGATATATAAATGGATCTGAATAATTCAAATATCACCCGTGAGTTTTGTTAAAGAGAAATTAAAGGAGATTTCATGAAATTCCTCTAAGTTTGAAGGGAAGGAAAATGAGGACTATTAAAATTAATTGTGTTGCTCAAAGGTGAAGCTGTGGCTGTGTGTGTGTGTGTGTGTGTGCGTGTGTGTGTGTGTGTGTATGAGTGTGTATGACTGTTAAACCCAGAAAAACCTCATCAGATAGTGGTGCAACTCTGCTCACTGGCACATACCCCTTGAAGATTTCCTTAAGCACGCAACTATAGAAAAGAGCCAACTAATTTGGATCTCTTCCCCCCTTCCTCCCTCCCTCCCTTCCTCCCACAGATCTGGATTGAGTTTCTGCTCAATGGTACGTACCATACAAGGCACTGTTAAATCAAGGTAATAAGACCTAGTCCTGCAATCTGGAGATCCACATACCTTTAGAGAAGACCTGTAGTAGAAGACATACTGTAGAGAAGACCTGTAGACATACCTGCACTCAGGAAATCCACATACCTGTAATGAAGACACATTGTGTGTAATTAAGCAAGGAGCCCAAGACAACACAGCTACAAAAGCAGGTACAAACTACAGTGGCAGGGGAATGAATTTTATTTAGGAGTAGCTAGAACACAAGATGATAATAAGGAAGGCTTCTCTGTGGTGGTGACAACTGCATTGGGATTTGAAGTTTCCATGGGAGCGTATGCATGATCAGGTGAGGACAGACAGAGGCAAGACCTGGGGCAGAGATCCTGTACTGTCATCTCATACTACCTATACTATATCTTATAGTACCATGTTTGTCATGAGGGCAACCCTGCCCAGGCCTGGTGCTGGGAGGGAGACAAATGCACTTTGATAGTTAAAATCTCCTAAGGAAATAAAACAGAAATGTCTTTACATTGGAGACAAAGTAAGCAAGCACAAATAAGTATATGAGTAAATATAAATAAATAAGAATAGCAAAGAGTATTAAAAGTAAACTTAAGATTCTCCAAGCTCCTTGTTTCCAGATGAGAAAGTGGATTAACTAAGAGAGGGCATTAGAAGCAACTCAGGGCTCTTCCCCTGCCCCTCCCCTACCATCCTTCTCTCTAGTTCTGCAAAATCAACCCATATCCTGCAGTAGGAGAAAAGTACACAGTCTCCACCACCAGGGAGTTCATGTACAAGGTTTTACTGCTTCCTTGCTGGATGGCTGTAACCAAGCTACCTGCTTCTGTGAGTCTGTTTCCTCTTTGGTAAAAGAGAGTGAAGGTATTCCAGACCCATTTGTAAGATCATCTCAACATATCAGTAGCAGATAGCAGAATGTGTAAGGTTACACTTGCACTTGATAAATCAGTCTTATTGAGGAATTATGTATTCACAACTACAAAACAGCCAAACAACCAAAAGTGAAGGACCATGTTGTCACAGGTGCCTGACACAGCCAGGTCATTCCTGCCTCCCACATGGGAAGGTTTAACACTAGCATGCCCTTGAAAGGTGCCTGCTGCGCCCCCAGACCACGCATGTGGTCTGACACAGGCTTTTTGTGGACCAGTGGTCATGCTGCCCTGCCCTGGAAACCCATCTGCCCAGGATCACAGAGATGTCAGGGGAAGCCGCTCTGACTTGATCTCAGGCACAACCTGACATTGCAGTTTCTTTCACCAGCCAGCAAGGAAACATGTGGGTTGAATTAACAAAGTCAGCCAGAGAAAAGAGCAGCAGACAGGCTTCAGTCAGTTGCTGATGATGGGGTGGGGTGGGCACTCTTCTGCCCAGCACTGTGAGGGCCCCAGGGTGCACCCAGGGTCCTCTTACCCCCAAAGCATTGTCCTTTGGCCAACTCTCAGGCCTAAGGATGTGGGATTTGAACCCAGGCAGTCTGGCTCATGACTCATGACAGGAATTGATGGTGGCAAGAGAGAGAGCGATGATAGTAAGACAGACATAGTTGCAACCTCATGGGCAGAGTAGCCTCAGACCTCAGCTTTGTGTTTACAGGTCAGGAATGCTAGGTAGCCAGGCCAGGGGGGGAATCAAAGGCCTTACAATGCATCTTTACAGTCCAGGCAAAATTGAGGCTGGGAGACGGTCAAGGTCCAAACAGCTGTAGCTATAAATGTTCCATTATACTCCATTATACTCAGAAGCACTTCTTTTTCCACCTTCCCTTGCTCAGAGTTAAGGCTTTGTCCCTATAAGTTAAGCAGTAGCTTCTTTCCAGCCACACATTCCCCAGAGGTAGAATTGAGTTCTGGGTTTGCTGCTATTCTCTCCTCCTACATACAGCCAATGTGTCCTGGATCTTCAGCACCAACTCCTCCCCTCCACTGGCTTCTCTCATTGAGGGCCAGTTCTCCATGGAGGTATTTTATGCCTTGGCAGGTGATCCCTGGTTAGAAAAGTAAGATCAGTCTATGCTGCCAGGTGTCTGCTAGGTGCTCATACATGCCTGATGAAGAACATCCTTTCCTTTTAAGGAACATGATGCAAGACACTGGTTAAGGAGAAAGGAGGATGAGAAACAGAAGGCTTCATACACAAGGTCCTCTCAGTGGAAGTGAGGAGGGTGCTAGTAGGTTCTTCTCCTAATGGAAAACTGCAGTCTTCGATCGTGTTGGCAGATAACCACAGCTAAGGCTTGTGTGACATCCTGCTGATTTCGGCCAAGTAAAATGGATTTCTCTCCTCCCTGGGGAGAAATGCTTATCTGAGGCAGGCCTCTAGCATTTTCCCAGCTCCACCAGGTTCCCTTTGAAGGCGATAGTTCACAGGCAGGCCATCTTCATGGTCTTGTCTCTGTGATGGATGGCCGCTGCCCTCTGTCCTCCCCTAGGAGCCTCCACATCTGGGCATACTCAATCAGGTTCTAAGAACAGCACAGGGCAAGGAACACCAGGGTTACTGCCAGCTAATTGATGCATAAAGGTGGAGCACGAAAGAATTGACCCCATTTTATAGAGGGTTCCAAGAAGAGGCAGCCACAGGCTCAGGCGAGTGCTTCTTGGTGTGATCTTCATAGGACCCCAGCTACTGTGAATGGTGGATTTTCAGTCACACAAGTCTTCCTTCCTTTTTATTTTTTCTTTTAATTATTAAAAACTACACACAACATGAAATTCACCATTTTAGGCATTTTCAACTCTACGGTTCAGTAGTATTTGCTACATTCACAGTTGGTGGTATATACACCACTACAATCCAACTACAAAACTTTTTGTTATCCTAAACTGTAATTCTGTACTCATTAAAGGGTATCTCTCCATTTCCTCTGCCCCCCATCCCCTGGCAACCACCATTTTACCTTCTGTTCCTGTGAATTTGACTACTGTTTGAACCTCACACATGTGGAATCATACAGTTTTTGTTCTTCTGTGTGATTAGATTATTTCATCTAGCATAATGTCTTCATGGTTCATCCATGGTGTAACATGTATCAGAATTTCCTTCCTTTATAAGGCTGAATAATATTCCATTGTATGTATGGACCACATTGTGTTTATCCATCTATCTGACGATAGATACTTGACTATTATGAATAATGCTGCTATGAAATGAGTATGCAAATATCTCCTCAGGACCCTGATTTTAATTCTTTTGTTATATACCTAGAAGTGGATTAGCTGGATCATATGGCAATTCTATGCTCAGTTTTTTGAGGGGCTGCCATACTGTTTTCTACAAACGCTGAACTATTTACATTTCCACCAGCCATGCACAAGGGTTCCCTTTCCCGCACAATCTCACCAACAAATGTCATCTTCTGTTTTGTCTTATTTTGTTTTTCTAATAGGGCCTTCTTTCTTTTGGTTTCCCTTCCAAATGAGCAATTTATCTTTTCAGGGTGAAGAGACTCCAGTGCACCTTCTTTTGTTCACCATAGAGGAGGTCAATTATCTTACCAATGGTATTCTTCTGCATGGTGCAGACACTCTTTTCATGAATGCCACAGTCCCTACAGATCTGAATTTGGGACTAAAGTACATTTCCAGAGTTTAGAAGTCTCAGGAAATCTGTCATCTCTTCATAGAAAATCCTGTAGGTGATTTCTCTTTTGATTTTTGCTAAGAAAATTTCCTTCCCTTTAGGAGGAGGGAAAAATAAGCATAGGAATGAATAATGTGGGAAAGAAGAAGAAATGCAGGTGGTAGACTTAGAATTCTTAACTCCTCCTCTGCAGTTGCTACATGGCTGTGTGGCTCTGGGCAACCATGGAACTCACCAAGCCTCAGCATGAATAGTCATGCTTGTGTCATAGGATTGATGCCACATTTATATTAAAATTTCTTCATATGTACACAACATATATACACGACATATATCCCCATCCCTGGCTGGAGGTACTATAGTTGGCTCCACCTCTGAGCTTCCCAAAGTTGTAGCCACCTCTCACCAGAACTTGCAGAGGAAACAAAGACAAGAAAGGCCAGCAGAGGCAGAAATCAGAATGGATCACACAGGGCCAGAAATACAGACAGAGGCAGGGAGTGAAGAGTTAGCTGTTTAGATAGATAGATAGATAGATAGATAGATAGATAGATAGATAACATATACACCGTGTATCTAAAATTCATGTGTATGTACACACACACATACACACAGTTTTTTCCATAAATGCTTAAATGTGATCAATTCAGACATAATGGATTTTTTTAAGAGCAATCACTTTTTAACTTAGTGTCTCCCTTCTTCTCTCTCCAACCCTTGCAAACTTATCCTCTCATAACTATGTAGCCCCTGTGAACTATCTACTCTCTGTGTTCCCATAATTTTCTCCATGTCTATATAATCGTGTCAATGAATGCTTGTTTGTATTGCAGGTGGAAAGTTGTGAAAGCCCTTATTAAAAAAATGGGATGTTCATGTTTTTCTTTTTTTCTTTTAATTTAAATTTAATTAGCCAAGGTATAGTACATCATTAGTTTTTGATATAACGTTCAATGGCTTTCTGCATTTTGGCTTTCTCACTCAACATTTCCCCAAATCACAAGACAAACTCTAAGTCAATCTTCATCATGGCTTAATCTGTGGTTTGACTGTGATATAGTTTGTTTAACCACCACTTTTTGGCGAGCATTTGGTTTTCCTATGCTCTGCAGCCTAAATGCCATTCATGGATTGTGACTTGTCCCATCAGTGCTCTCCACAGGCGCCCTTTCACACTCAAAATGAGATCCAGAGGGCTTGCAATGGCTTGCAAGGTCATGAGTGATACTTTTTTTTTTTAATTTATTTATTTGACACAGAGAGAGAGATCAGATCACAAGTAGGCAGAGAGGCAGGCAGAGAGAGAGGAGGAAGCAGGCTCCCCACTGAGCAGAGAGCCCGATGCGGGCCTCGATCCCAGGACCCTGAGATCATGACCTGAGCTGAAAGCAGAGGCTTTAACCCACTGAGCCACCCAGGTGCCCATGAGTGATACTTTCACCCTCACTTCCCCTCCACCCTTTCTGGGTATTCTCTGCCTCAATCACTCTGTCCCAGCCATACTGGCCTCCCTGTGGCTCTTCAAACCCATGACACACTCTTTCTGCCTTTCCATTTTTTACTTGCTGTTTTCTTGAATCTACATTTTTCACCAGTATCTACACAGCTCACTGTCTCACCTTCTCCAGGACTCTCAGTTAAGACGGTCTCTAGCTTCCCAGCCTAAATAAACAACTCCCCTTCTGCTTGGAATTCCATCTCTTCCTTCCCAGGTTTCTTTTTCTCCCTAGGACTTGTCACTTATTTATTTGTTTATTATCCAACTCTTCCCATATAGAATCTCCAGGGGAGGCATCTAACTGTTTTTGCTCAATTCTGTAGATTCAGTGTCTACAACAATGCCTGGCCCTTAGCAGGGTTCAATAAATATTTATTGAATGGATCAATGAATGCATGAATAAATGAACAAACAAAACTACACAGATCAGTGTGGATGTGGGTCATCATGGGACACAGAATAGCACCTAATCAGAACCAGAACAGAGATGCTTTTCATGGGCCTATCAAATGAAAGTTTAACCAAATTCCTAGTGAAGAAGAATTGACATAATGCTGGAATTACACCACGTTTGAGGCTTATGTATTAGTTACAGATACACACACACTTAGCTACTCAATGAACTATTGAAAGTTTATTTCATGGCATAGATCAGTCAGTGTTATCTTTGTTAAATCTAGACTCGAACCCATCTGGTCTCAATGTAGAGAGCTCTGTATCCAGTAGGTTATAAATGAGTGAACACTGGGATAGTGTAGCACAGGAGCGGAAAGCACTGGCTCTGGAGTCTGATTCCTGGGGTTTAAACCCCAGCTCTGCTAATTACCTCTCTAAAAGTTAGATAAATTACTTAACCTGTCTGTGCCTCGACTTGCTATGTGTCAAATGAGAAGACTACAGAAGGCGTACATCAAAAACTTCTTGTTGCATGGGTCAAATGAATGCAAGTAAAACACTTAGAACTTGGCCCGTAGAAAGCACTCATGTTATAATTACAGAGATTACGAACACAAACTCCTAAAACAGACTGCCTGGGATTAATCCCAGTCTCAGCCACTTAGTAGTTGTATGACCTTGGGCAAGTCACTTAACTGCTCTGCTTCAGTTTCATCATCTGTAAAATGAGGATAATCATAGTCTCTTCTCCCAAGCGTACTGTAGGAATTAAATTTGTTGATATGTAGAATATCTAACATGAGCAATATTATTATGAGCCATATACCATATAAGCATACAATATGATGTTTGTTATCACCACCACCACCATCATCGTCATCATCATCATCATCATGATATGTTCAGCTCAGATTCTGAACTACAGAGGTAAGAGAGCAGACAAGAAGCCTCTCTCTAATAAGAGCACATAAGCAGCACCTCCCTTTCCAGGCCTGCCATGTGTCACATAGACAATTCTATGTCTTGCCGAGCAAACTGGTACTTGACATGTTTCCCAAGTCACTGCCCTTCCTTTTTCTCTTCATTAATAGAGTTAGTCAACTCTTCTGTGTTCTCAAAGCATCTTGTCTTTGTCCCTAATTCCCCATCCCTGGCTGGAGGTACTAGAGTTGGCCCCACCTCTGAGCTTCCCAAAGTTGTAGCCACCTCTCACCAGAACCTGCAGAGGAGACAAAGACAAGAAAGGCCAGCAGAGGCAGAAATCAGAATGGATCACACAGGGCCAGAAATACAGACAGAGGCAGGGAGTGAAGAGTTAGCTGTTAACCTCTCCACTTCAATGTCTTCCTCTGTAAAGTGAGGTTAATAACAACATTGACTCTGTGGAGTCGCTGAGGATTGAATGAGAGAAAGGGTGGGGAAGACTTGGCCCAGTGCCTGGCATACAGTGAGCAATGATGGGGAAGAACACAGGTGTGCTAAAGGAGCACAGAACATGGGCTGCACAGGAGCAGAGGTAGCAAGGTAAGGTGCGGGGACTGCAGTAAACTGTTACCTACTTCTCCTCCCTGGGGAGGATTATATTTGGTGCTCCATGGAGGCAGTCTCGGCTCTGTGAATTTTTGGCCAGCAAAATGTGAATGAGGGATGTGTTACCTCTGGGCAGCAGCTTTAAGACTCAGTGCATGGTTTACTGTACTCTCTTCTCCCTGCCTCTGCCAACTGGGAGCATGTTTTGAGATGGAAACTCCATCAGTCTGGAGGGCTGACCTTTTGCTCACTTGCAGCTGACATGTGACATGCTGGAGAAATAAGTTTTGCTTTAACCCACTAAAATATGGAATTGACAGATACTGGAACCTGAACGCACCTTAGTATTTCTGGAGCCTGAAATAAAGGAGGAGAATGTTAAGAGATGTGCCTCCTGGGCATCCTGAAGTTCTCAAGCTTTGTCTTGCAAATCACTGGGGATATGCTTTAGTCAAGCCCTCAGGCCATTTAGGGGCTTACATTCCCATGACACATTCTTTGCATGATGCCTGGTCCAGGCTCACATAACAATAAATAAATCAGCTCCAAAATCTTCCTAGTTCCTTCTTTGCCAAAAGATAAACTCACAACACTTCCATCTGGCATTTAAAAACCCATATAAACACCCCTGTTCATCCCAACTCTTAGCACCATGAACCACCTTACTGTAACCAGTTTACCGTTTGTGTAACATACATTGGCAATTCTATTTTTCAGTCTTTGCTCATGTCTTTCTCTTCTATCTGTATTGATCCTCCTTTCCTCCCAATTTGTCAAAGTCCCAGTTGGAAAGGCACAGACCTTTGAGGGATTAAACCTCTGGTTCTGGTTTGTTTTAATGGCACCCATAGGAACCCTGTAACCAATTTTTGAAAAATTCTCTTAACCACTCTGGTTCACATCAGTAAAATGAAGATTATTGGGCCAAATGATCTCAAAAATGCTTTTCAGTTTCTTAAATAACTATTATTTAAGATTAAGTTTGGTTGGAAATAACAGAAAATCCCAAATGACTAGAGTTTAAATCATACAGAAGTTTATCCTTTACCTTGTGTAAGTGAAATTCAGAGGTAAGCATTCAGGACCAGATTGGCACCTTATTACTGTCTTAGTCAGCTTGGGCTGCTATAATAAAATACACAGACTAGTGGCTTAAATGACAAAAATTTCTTTCTTTCTGGTCTAGAGGCTAGAAGTCAAAGACCAAAGTCCCAACCAATTCAGTTTCAAGTGAAGGCCCTCTTCCTGGTTTACAGACTGCTGCATTCTCTCTGTGTGCTCACATGACAGACAGAAGATAATCTCTGACTTTCCTTTCTCATAAGGGCACTAATCTCATTCATGAGGGCTTTACCCTCATGACCTAATTACCTCCCAAAATTTCCACCTCCAAATACCATCTCTTTGGAAATTAGGGCTTCAACATGTAAATTTAGGGAGACATATTTGGTCCATAGCACTCTGCCCCTGGTCTCCCAAAATCCATGTCCTTCTCACATGCAAATATATTAATTCCATGCTCATAGCCCCAAAATCTTAACTCATCCCAGCATCAACTCTAAAGTCTATAATCCAAAGTCTTATCTAAATATCATCTAAATCAGACATGGGTGAGACTCAAGATATGATTCATCCTAAGGCAAAATGCCTCTCCAGTTGTGAACATGTGAAACAAAACAAGCTAGGTGCTTCAAATACATGAATACCTACAACAGTAGGACATGCATAGGATAGACATTCCCATTCCAAAAGTGAAATAGAAAAGAAAGAAGGGATGATGGGTCCCAGGCTAATCTAAAACTTAGCAAGATAAACTCCATGAGATGTTAACACTCATGAATAATCCTCTTTAGCTCAATGGTCTGTCTTTCAGATCCACTGGGGCAATAGGCTCACCTTCAGGACAATCCTCAGAACCCAAATCTGTTCTAGTCAGGATTCTCCAGAGAAACATATCAGAAAAAGAGAGAAATAGAGATGAAGACAGAGAGAGAGACATAGAGAGAATTGGCTGAGATGTCCCATGATCTATCACCTGCAAGTCGGAGACATAGGGAAGACAGCAGTAGAGTCTGAGTCTGAGACCAAAGGTCTGAGAACTAGAGGAACCAATGATATAGACCTAGGTGGAGTCTGAGTGCAGGAGAATACTGATGTTCCAGCTGTGCAGTCAGGCAGAGAGATCAGATTCTCCCTTCCTCTGCCTTTTTATTTTATTCAGGCCCTCAACAGATTGGATGATATCCACCTATATATGAGAGGGCAAGCTGCTTTATTGAGTCCACCAATTCAAATGCTAATCTCATATGGAAACACCCTCACAGACAGACCCAGAAATAATGTTTAGCCAAATATTTGGGTACTCCATGGTCTGGTCAAATTGAAACATAAAATTAATCATCACAGTGGCCATCAGGAAACCAACATTTTTTGTCCTATTGTTCCATCATTGTCAACATGTAGTTAGAACCTAATGGTGCAAGATAGCTTATTGAGTTCTAGCCATCACATTTACCTTCCACTCTACAAGAAGAAAGGGATAAAAACAATACTTCCCGTTAAGGGCTATCTAGCAGTTACACACACTGTTACATTGCACTGGACAGGACTTAATCAATCATACGGCCATACTCAACTGCAAAGGAAGCTAAGAAATATGGTCTTTATTCTGGATGTCTATGTGTCCCACTAAAACCTGGGAATTTTATTACTAAGGAAAAAGAGGGATTGTGTATTAGGACTAGCAGTCTTGGCTACTTAATTCATAACGGAAATCTCTCCATGGTTTAGACCTACATTTTCTTTTTTTTTTTTTTAAGATTTTATTTATTTATTTGAGAGAGAGAGAGCATGAGAGGGGAGAAGGTCAGAGGGAGAAGCAGACTCCCCATGGAGCTGGGAGCCCGATGCAGGACTCGATTTCAGGACTCCGTGATCATGACCTGGGCCGAAGGCAGTTGCTTAACCAACTGAGCCACCCAGGTCCCCCTAGATCTACATTTTCAGTTTTTTAGTCATGAAGGAAAAATGTGGATCTCCTTTGGCCTGCCTTTATGTGACTCTTTCAATTGTTTCAAATGCAGAAGTGGAAGAAGATGTTTATGTATCACAGCAAATCAGTACAGATGGTCAACTGAATATATCTGCCTCAATTTTACTCTGGAAACAAGATACTGATATACCAAAGAAACACCTTCCATCCCCCCCCTTAATAAAAACACTAGAAATAATTACAGATAGTACAAGTATGAAAATATGTACATTTTAATATATAAGACAAGCAGTTTATGAGAATAGCATATAGCAATACTGACAGATTGCTCTTGAGGAAGATAAGTGGGAAAATATGGTCTTCTGATTTATATTCAGCATCCAATTTCAAAGTCAAAGAATGATGCTAGCCATACATTCCCAAAGAGCAAGGAGCTGAAACATGAAAACTTACTTAAGTGTCTTCATTAAGGTGAGACCAGAGCCAACTTCATACTTAACTACCATGATTTTTTTTACAAGAAGAATTTTACCTATTTTATGTTGATACATATTATGTACATAAGTGTTAGATATATATTTTGTTAGATAGCAACGAAGCTATCCATCACTTTTGTTTAAGGGCACACGTTATTCAAGAGAGAGCGTTACTGCTGACAAAACACATTTGTATAAATAAGATTCCTTCTCTTATTCACACAATGATTCATTTCATGTCACACACACTTCATTTTTGACTCATAAAGTGTGTCGCAACAGGCTTTGTAAGACTTATAATTATTGAGGCTATTTTTGTGCTGCTATTCACTGTCTTTTCTTAGCCTCTTTGCATTAATAACCAGTTATTCCCTCCTCATTATTTTGTATCCGACCAAAGAGAACTGGTGTCAGCCAATCAGCATCTTGGATGATGACTCATTTGCATTCAAAAGCTTAAAAATATTAGGTCCTTATCAACAAAAATTAAGCCTGCTGCTACACACTACGCACTGAGCTAGCACAGGGGATACAGTGGAAAATAAGATGTGGTTCTTTCTCCAGCCCTCTCTTGCTGAAAATTTAAAGGTTAGATTATATACCACTAAGATCCTTTCCAGAAGAGATCCACATTTTAATACAAAATAACTATTGTCACTGACTTTACAGCTAATACACTGCCTTCACTTGCACTGAGTTCATTTGAGCTGCATAGCAACCTCTAGAGAGAAGTATCTCCATTATCAACCCCATTTAACAAACCAGAAAACTGAGGCTAGAGGTTAAAAAAAAAAAAAAACTAGCTCCCACATCAAAATTGTATTTAAAAACCCCACCTTCTATGTTCCTCAATTTTGGAATTCTTTGCAGAATGTTTGGCTAAAAAAAATATGAAGTTTTTTTCCAAGAGTAGTCCTCAAATTTCCAACTTCAGTATCGTCTGAGATACTTATCTAACAGCAGACTCCTAGGTCCCATCCCAGACTGCCTGAGTCAGAATCTCAAGAGGGGTCCAGAAAAGTGGCAGTTTAACAAGCCCCCATCCCCCAGGTGATTCTCTAGCCCGCTTCAGTCTGAGATCCACCAAAGGAGGCCCTCTGCAGGGAGAAAAGAAAGAGTAGAACATTTCAGGCAGGCAGAAGTGTGTAAGCTGACATCTAGAGTTATGGATGCTTATGGAAAATTCAGAAACTGCAAAAATTATCCATTGCATTCATTTATAGATGATGTCATAGACTAACTGCTGAGTTGAAAATCTTAAAGAGCTGAAATGCTTTTGGAGCCCTCAGTCCCTGTGTCTCTGTAACACCTTTAGCTTTTTTAATCAGGTTGCAGCAGCTGGAAGGTCAACAGTATGCCTCTCTTGAAACTGGGGACACTTAATTTAATCTCTGATACAATCTTCCCTGGCTGTAAAAATCTTTTTTCTTCCTCTGGGAGAAGATTTTTCTCACTAAGTCATATCCAGATCCTAAACAAACTGTGTACAGTAATCACCAGAGTACTGGATGCCAGGGGACTTGGGTTCAAATCCTGTCTCAGTCACTGTACTCATTATGTCTTTGTTTGCAAGTCACCAGAATAGTTTGAACTAACAGGGAGATTTATCATAAAGACATGGGGTGTTTCATAGATCCCAAAGGCAAATCCAGACCTCTGGAAAGAATATGCTTTCTCTATTATTTCCCTATTATTCTTCTCTACTTTGTTCAACACATCTGTTCATTTTTCTTTTCTTTGCCAGAGTAGATTTTTCTGCTGCCCTGTTTATGGGAGGGAACACAGCTGTCCCTCTGCTCCCAGTAATAGCTAACAGTTACTACTCACATGGGTCAGAAACAATTCTAAGCTCTTTACAAGTATTGTTATATTTAATCATCACATGGCAAGGAAGTTATGAGTGCCATTTCTGTACAGAAAAAGAAACTGAGTCACAGAAATTTAAAAATTATCTCAAGGATACACAGCTAGTTCTATTATGGATGTCAGGTACACTGAACTCAGAGGCAATAGATTTGTGTCCTGCCTCAAACTCTTTCATGTTACCTAGAAAGGTTTAATGGCTATCTCTGTCTAATTTTCATATGTCCTAGTAAAACCAGATTGCTGAGTATGGCCAGGGTCTGGGGTCACACAACACTGTCAAGAATGAGAGGGCTATGCTCACAGAAAGGAAGGTTTGGGGAAGTTCCTCTTCTCCTTAGAGAAAGGCCCTCCACACCTGCTAATCCAACCAAGTGATTTTCTTCAAGCCCCTTCCCATCTTTGGATTGCAGTTTCTTCTGACAATAGGTGCTCCATCCCCTTCTTGAACACTCACAACGGGTTCTTGGGTAGTAAAGATTCTGAAAAGTCCATCAGTGGAGATCATTGCTTGACTTTAACACCGTGTTTCCCAAACTTATTTGACCACAGAAATTCCCCCATCCTCCACACAGATGCTGAGACCCCTGCTTTACAGAAACCATAGAAGAGTTCAAACAGGAATGCTATCAACTTCCTGCCACAAACACTTCAAGTCCACCTACAGCTTTGTCCCTCCTCTCCTCCTCCTCTCGAGTTATAATTGCAGAGGTGCCCCTTCTCCTTTCTAAGGCTTATGGGTCTGGATGATTCCATCCCCTCCTGCCTTTTCAGGAAACTTATATTATCCATTTCCAATCTCTCTCTCTCTCTCTCTCTCTCTCTCTCTCTCTCTCTCTCTCTCTCTCATCTCTATCTCTCCTATATTTTCAAACCTCTGTTCCCTAAAACCATATAGTACCCATAAATCATTTAAACATGGTAAAAGGTCTCTTGTCCTAAAGAAAAACTCTCCCTGGTTCTCACTCCCCCCTTTAGCTAACCTCTCCTCCCTTCTTCCACAGCCAAACTTCTCCAAGAGGAATTGACTCCACATCTCCTCTCAGGCATTGCTTGGGCCTCTCCAGCCTATCTTTTGACCCCAATACCCACCATTTCCCAAATGGCTCTTGTTGGGCTCACCAATGGCCTCCATGTCACTAAATCCAAAGGACAATATTTTGGTCCTTATCTTCCATCTTCTCCCAATAGCACATACCATGGCTGATCTAGCCCTCCCTCTCACAATGTTCTTCTCCTATAGGTTAAGGAATAAAGCCTTCTCAGGGAATCTCTTCTATTCTTCTAACTGCTCTTCCCCAAGATTCATGGATCTCTACCCCACAGAGTAGAGTTCTTATCACACACATGGCTCCAATTATTATCTCCAGTTCTATATTCTCCCCTTAGCACCACATTTGTGGTGAGTTCTTATCACACACGTGGCTCCAGTTATTATCTCCAGTTCTAAATTCTCCTTTGAGCACCACATTTGTATCTCTTTCTGCCCACTTGACATTTCTACTTGGACAACTTAAACAGGCCTCAAATTCAACACAACCAGAACATAATCTGTCCACAGTTTGCTCCTACCCTGATGTTCCTTATTTCATGAAAAATAATATGGTTCACTGGAGTAAGAAAACAAGAAACCCATGAGACATCCTTACTATCTTCCTTTCCTCACTCCTCATATCTATTCAGCACCAGGTCCTACATACTTTTGCTCCTAAATAACACTCAAACATGTCCATCTCTCTCTGTTTCTACAGCCACCACCCTAACTGAAACTGCCCTCATTCATTACCTGCTCTCCTGCAATAACTGGTCCCACTGTTTTCCCTCCAAGTCTTCTCCTGTTCTTTCTGCAGATCCCAGCTAAAACCATTTGGTAGCTTACTGGTACTTTTTGAATAAACACCAAAGTTCCACATCTAGTCCCTGCCCTCCGCCCACACTCACCTGTCTCTTGCTCTTGGTACCATGTGGATAGATAAGAGGAATTCTGATAAGCAGTCTACAGTGCACGGGAGGCCCCCACAATAAAGAATCCCTAAATGTCAATAGAGCCAAAGTTGAAAACCCCAGTCTAAGCTAATCATTTTGTACTCCTTGCTCATGATTGGTTTAAAATTCCTGTACCACACAGCATCCCCCTAGCCACTAGTATAAGTCCAGGAGTGAGCACTATCCTAAATTAGCCTCTTTTGACTGCAAAGGACTTTTCCCCCCATGGTTGGAAGAGAGTTTCTCTCTCTCTCTTCCTCTGTCTCATTCTCTCTCCTTCACCTCCACCCTCTCCATTGGTTAGAAACAAGAAACATGTTGTCCCACCTGTCACTGACAAATACCTTATAACCATAGAAATAAAGCAGTTCAAGAACACAATTTATACACCATGGATGACAGAGAGGAGAGAGAAAGAGAACCTGGACTTTATGGCATCATTGAGCACTGAAGTCCACCCTACTGTAAAACTTATTACATGAGATAAATAAATGTCCTAGTTGTAGAAGTTAGATTGAATCATCTTTCCTGTTACTTGAGATACTGGAAAATTGATTTGTATGGTTCCTTTCAGTCCTTTATGATTCTAGATGTGGCCAAGATCTAGATGTGGCTTATATTCCTGTACATATTCGATAGAAAGGTTGATTAATGATTGAAAGGGGTTAGAAGATAGCACAGGAGACTACATTTTCACCAAATTAAAGGATATTTCTTTTCTTGTTTACCACTTGGGAAAATGACACATTATCTATTGTGTAATGTGTAATGACACATTATCTATTCCTCTCAGATCTATCTCAGACATATTCAGGACATGACAAAAGGCAGACAATTTATTCTACTAAGATGATGACAGGTGTGTTTGTGACCCCACCAACCTTGTCTTCTGCCTATTTCTCTGGCTTCAGTCCCAAACATCTGCTTCTTTTCCCACTTTCAATGTGCCAAATGTTAAGGAACTATCTATCCAACACCACCACCACCACCACCACCACCACCACCACCACCACCACCACCACCATCATCATCCATTACAGCCCCAGAAGCTGTGGTCGCTTGCCATGACAATTAGGTACTGACTTGAGGATGAACAAGCCTAAAATGCTGGGTTCTGTGTTAGGACAGAATTTGGACAATACCACTGATAGCTAAGATGATTGAGAGCTTGTGATAACTGATGCTTAGTACTTTACACACCGTCTCTCAGTGAATCCCCACACCATTCCATGATGCAGGCATTATCACTAACCCTATTTTCCAGATGAGGTCATGGGCCACAGAAAGCTTACATAATTTGCCAAAGTCCACACAGCAAGTAAATGAAGCCCTTTTTCTTGGATCGTAGAAAATGAAGATAGAGTGGATAAGGTTCTTATGATTTAGTATGTTTTCATTAAATTTGTCTTTTCTAAAAATTTCCATTAAAAACAATATATACACAAGATAACTTAACTGAACATTGTGTAGAATGAGTGATAAAGTGAAAAGATAAATCTCCCTACCAGGCTCTCCCTTTCTAGCTTTCCTGTCCACCTCTGTGAGGGTAACAGCTAAAGCTTCTGGAAGGTGTTCTGCAGATATCCCCTTTGCATATGGAAAAAAGCAGTTCTTCCTTTTAGGTAACATTTTCCTACCTCCCCTGACCTTTCAGGGCAGCCTTTTTCCTTTGCCTTTTTCCTAAATCTTTCCCATCTCCCTGCCCCACCTCCACCCCCAGGCCTCTTTGCCCTCCCTTGGAGGGCAGGAACTGCCTTTGCCAACTTTTGCACAGTCAATGAGAGAAAGAAAAAAAAAAAAGATCAAAAAAGAAAAATCCTGAAAAGCAGAAGGTTCCTGAATAGTCTTCCTGCAGCCCTATGGGACAATTCTCCCTTTTTAATGTCACCCTAAATGGGCAGACTCTGCCTAGTTGCTGAAATGTCCGGGTGAGCCCTCAGCTGGACAGTTAGATAAACACATGAGGTCACTGGCAAAGAAAGACATTCCCAAGGATCTGTGCTGTCCTGGAGATCCCCAAATTAAGACAGCCCCAAGTGTTAATCTGGGATTCTCCCCTTTGTTCTGCTTTCACCACAAGCTGCTTATATATATATATTTTTTTTATTGTTTTTTAAGTTAAAGTGCAGCTCTCTCAGGAAGGCCCTAAGAAATAACCTTTCAAATGGGACCTTCCAAATGTATTCTACTCCAAATGCTTGCTCTGTCCAGAAGTGGCACACATTCCCACCCACTGCTAATCCCAGCTCACTCTCCATCTCTCTACTGCATTCTTCAAAAGCGTCAACTTAAGTATTAGTGAGTGACAAATATTTTTTCCTTAGAAAACCAAGTGGAAATTGGGCAGTGGGCACTGGAAATCTCTAGTGTAGGTCTCAGTGAGAAAGTGACTGGTGGCCCAGGTGGCCCAGGTGGCCCAGAGTCCTTAAGCCAAACCAATCCTTGAATGCTCATGTGTGAGCAAGGTGCCCAGTGCAAATGAAGTAGAATGGAATGGGGAGAGTGGTAGGAGATGAGAGAAGGAGTTACAGAGGGCAGACACTGTAGTATCTTTTACTCTTAAGGTAAATGGGGAGCCATTGGATGGAGACATCTGTTGCTTTGTTGCCTACCCAGTACCTATTTCCCATCTGTTACCATACTTCTATTTTCTCTCTCCCATTCTCAGTCCATGTGGTTTAAGTGGAGCCAACCAAACCTCATGATTCTGATTTGGACACCCAGGTCTAATAAATCAGAATCCTGATCACTGGGGTTGGTTCAAAGGTGGACATTTGACCTGCATTAAACCTAAAATTCAGTTCCTTTTCACTGAACTAAAGAAAAAGAGGCATGCTTTTTCTGCCTGGGTTGCCAAGTTGATAGAGTAAATCTGGAGTTTTCAGAAACCATTGTGGCATCATGAACTAAGAGCTTGCCTCAGAATGATGCCAGTGCAAAGCCTAGGAATGAAGAGACACAGAATCCTATTGACATCATTTGAGCACATGGGTCCAGCCCTACCTGAAACTAGTGTCCCTGGTCTTTTTTAGTTATGTTAATAATTTCCCCTCTCAGCTTCAGCTAGTTCAAGTTGGGTTTCTCTTACTTGAATGGGAAAAGTACTGACTACAACACTGATGGAAATAAATTAGTTGTCATTTTATAATGGACTTAATGTCTTTCCTCTTCAACCAAAGGAGTAATTAATGGCAAACAAGATGGCAAAGAGTACATGTGAGTTGTGGATAACATTTAAGAGAACTTCAAACCATATGGACAGCTGGACAGTTAGATAAACTTTACATAGCTTTCACAGCTGAGACCATTAAAGACCTACATGTGCACTCACTCTCACCTCAGTTCATGAGAACTTTTCTAGGCAAACATGGATGTATTAGAATCAAATAGGCCTCATATCTGGGTCCTTCTAACCCTTGAAGCCCAGTTTCCGAGGAACTGGACTCCTGCTTCCCTTGTCCCTGTGTCTCAGTCCTTTTTGGCTCTGAAGCTCCTTTCCTTCTCCTGCGTCTCACTTTCCCCATGTCTGCCTATAGTAGATAAAATCATCAGCCCCTGTTCTTCACTCCTTCTGCATTCACAACCTTGCCATGGCTTCTTCATGGGAGCAATGTACTTTCCTACTCCTTGACTTTGAGTTTGGCCATATGACTTGTTTTGGCCCATGGCATGTGGGCAGAAATAACAATGTGCTAGTTCCAAGCTAGACCTTAAGAGGACTCACATACCTCTATTTACACTTTGTTATTACTGGTTCCAAGAAGAGGATGAAAGATTTGTAGCAACCTTCCCATCTGCAATAGCCTGAACTGAGTTACCCCAACCTAACCAAAGATCTGCATTTATAGACATATTTGCTCACCCTATTCCATTCTAGATGAACAAACCACAGTCAACTTACAAAAGCATTTGCAATACTATATGGTTATTATTTTAAACCACATATTTTGGAGCAATATGTTATGTAGCATTTGCTAACTGATACACTGACTTCCTTAAACAGGCTGTCAATATCACCTTCTTGGTCCATATTCATGGACATTCACTGACTACCTGAACCTTCTAGATACGCTGAGTGTCTTGGAGTAAGATATTTAGATTTCACATGTGAAAAGACTTCTCTTTTCTTCCCTGAAGGGCTGCTGGATAAAATATAGGATGCCCAGTTTAATTTGTCTTCCAGATAAAACCTAAATATTATTTAGTGTTACTATATCCTGAAGAATATTTACAAATATTTATCTAAAATTCATATTTAACCAGGCATTCTACACTTCCTCTTTATTAAGTCTGACAATCCTACTCCTCTACTACTTAACTACTTAACTCTGGCTGGTGCTAAAAAGAGAAGATGCTCCTCCCACACAACACACACACACACACACACACACACACACACACACACACACATGCACACACTTCAGACTTAGGATCACTTACTCTATCACTTCATGGAAGAGTTAATTTGCAACGTAAGTTTAGAGCAATTTTTTTTTCCCAGTTTGAAGTGCTGTCCTGTGAATATCTACTCCAAATCCCCACGTACCAAGGTGAGGGAAAGAAGCATGTGGAGTTGTTTATAGTCCTATGTTCGTGCAGCTAACTGAATCAGTGTAAGGACTACGTTTCTCTCTCTGTTTTGAAAATCTAACACATCAGAGGTGAAACATAGAGTTAAATTCCAGCAGCCACATATTGAGATTGCAAATGGCTGCTTATCATTCCTCAGTTCATAGAAGAACCATATCTTTTATTGTCAATTTGATTAAAGGCTTCAGCTTCAAAATAAAATTCGCGTCCAAGGGGCTTTCATTTTCCCTTTGATAAACGGGCATAATTCACTTTTCTTTAATGTTATTCCAAAGAGCATTGTGTTACAATGGGGTTTTTGTGATGCCCCAAAAACATTTTTGAAACTGTTCTTATCTTTCCAGGCTCTTGCTAACAGCCACCACAATATTCTCTTGGGCATAAGTGTGCCCAGCAAAGGCTCAAGGAATAAGTTGGATCTCCTGGGTAGGAGGGAGAAAAGGTTGCATATAAATTCTTTTCCATAAAAGGCTTTATCAAATGACTGATACAGAGCATACTAGGTAACTAGTTCCAGATTAACTTTCAATCAGCATTTTGTAAGCACTTCTAGGTACCCGGTGGTTCATAGTGGTTCTTAACCTTGATAGCACATTAGAATCACAGAGGGAGCTTTTTTAAAAATATTGCTCCCTGGGGCCTGCCTTTGGAGATTCTAGCTCAGTCAGTGTGGGGTGGGGGCTGAGCATTAGTATTGTTAAAAGCTCCCTAGTGATTCTAAGGTGGAAGCAGCAGTAAGCAGTGCTGATATATAAAATTTCATTTATTCTCCCCTATAATCTGGCGAGGTTGGCAGGAGTATCAAGTATAACACATGAGAGGATCACTCACTATAAAGCAGCCTCAGTGACCTCCCTCTCAAGGTTGGGCCTATTTCATGCTCAATTTCATACTATAACAGCTCAGGATACCAAGGGGCTGCAGGGGACTTTTTTTTTTTTTTAATTGAGCCCTCTAAAAAGTGTAAATGCTCAGAGCATCTCAGAAAATTAAACTCAACATACCAAAACATTATAGATGTATTTTAAACTTCGTATTATCAAGTGTTTAAAATACGTAAAAGTGAAGGAGCAGCGTGATTGAACCCCCATTACTGATCTCTATACTTCAACAATTAGGCTGATTTTACCAGTTCTGCTTCCTCTCTGTCCTCCAGGGTTTTTGTTTGTTTTGCTTTATTAGATTGTTTTAAACTAATCTGGTAGTATTATTCACCTGTACCTACTCCAGAATTTATCTCTAACACCTGAAGTTTTTTTTTGTTGTTGTTGTGGTAAAATAAAAATGACCTAAAGTTTACTATTTTAACTATTTTCAAGTGTACACTTTAGTGGTGTTAAGAACATTCCCATTGTTACACAATCATCGCCACCACCCATTCCTAGAACTTTTTTCATCTTCCCAAACTGAAAGTCTATCCCCATTAAACACTAACTCCCCATTCTCCCTTCTCTCAGGGAGGGGGCAACCACCAATCTACTTTCTGTCTCTATGGGTTTGACTCTAGATCCTAGTTACAGTGGAATCATATGATATTTGTCCTTTCATGTCTGGCTTGTTTTAATTAGCATAATTTCTTCAAGGTTCATCCATGTTGCAGCATAAACCCCTGAGGACTTTTTTCTGTAGCAAAATCCAGTGCCATTTTCACCCTTGAAAAATTAATATGATATTATTAAGATAAATTTCCTTTAATCCTCATACCCAAAACTTGGCATTATTTTGTGCCTCTTATTTGTTGGAGAAACCAGGTTATTTGTCCTATAGAATTGCCCATGTTAGATCTGGCCCATGCTTCCTGGAAAGGATTTGGCAGGCTTCTCAATCCCAATATTTCCTGAAAGCTGGTAGTAGGACCAGAGACTTGACTAGACTTGGGCTAATATCCAATTTTTTGGCAAGAATTCACAGGGAGTGGGACATACATCGTATGGCGCCTTTCAGGAGACCAGTAACATCTGATTATCTTGCTTTTAGTGATGTTACGGTTGTTCAGGCGATGTCACTCTGATCCTTCTATCTGACTTCTTCGTGATAGAATTTCAACACTGGAATAAGCCACTCTGAGGGGCACCTGGGTGGCTAAATCAGTTAAGGGTCTGCCTTTAGCTCAGGTCACAATCTCAGTGTCCTGCTCAGTGGAGAGTCTGCTTCTTCCTTTGCCTCTGCCCCTGCCCCATGCTCTTGCCCCTCCCCCACTCAAATAAATAAATAAAGTCTTAAAAGAAAGAAAAAGAAAGAAGCCACTCTGACCCCCTGACCAGCTTTTCTCATCTGTACACAGGAAGAAACAGGGTCAAAGAAGTTTAATGATTTGTTTAACATCATTTGTCAACCAGTATTTATGAAGTTCCCACTCCTGAGAGAACCCAAACCTCTTTCCATGTAAAGGTCCATTGCTTTCCCCCATGCTTCCATGTGGCTCAGTTCTTAAAGAACTTAACAGGCTATGAAAACCGCCTAGAGGGGCTCCTGGGTGGCTCAGTTGTTTAAGCATCTGGCTTGGGCTCAGGTCATAATCCCAAGATCCTGGGATCAAGCCCCCTTGTCAGTTCCCTGCTCAGTGGGGAGCCTGCTTCTCCCTTTCCCTCAGCCATGCCCCCTGCTTGTACTCTCTCTGTCTCTCTCTCCCTCTCTCAAATAAATAAAATAAAGTCTTAAAAAAAAAAAAACACTGCCAAAAATAGACCACAAGCCACAGGAAGGAAGGGAGCTTATCTATTTATTCACCATTTAACTCCTTGGGTAGATAGCACAGAGCAAGGGGCTGATACGTATTTGTTATATAAAAGAAAGACAAAAACGAATGAATGATTAGTTGATTTAATTAAAAGATACATGAATTTGGGGGTCACTTTTCTAAACATATGTTTCTATAGACATCTTCATAAAAGAATGTCCCAATAGTTTTTAGTAGATTCTGGCCATGATTCCATCTCAATATAAATTTTAGATACTTGTAAAAAGCAGTGTAATCCTTTGCCAAGTGCCTTTTCCAGGAGATCTCACAAGGGGTCAAGGGCTGGCTTTGAAGTCTCTTACCAGGATACTCTGCTGCCCCTCTACAACTTCCAGAGAGCAGCCAGGGTGAAATTTTTCAAACACAATTCTGATCATGTCATTCCACCAATGAAAACTCTCTAATGTCCTTCCACTGTGCTTAGAATAAAGCCCAAACTCCAAGCTGGGACCCCCAAGTTCCCACCCATCCTACCTCATATCTATTTCTCCCATCTCATCTCAGCATCTCTTCTCTTACACCAGCCTCTTTTCGTTTCCCTGACCCTAGAACTTGCAGCCTGCCCCCACCTAAGGATTTTGGACCTAGTTTTTCCCCTCTGCCTGGCCTATTCCCCTGCAGGTCTTCCTAAGGGTGGCTTATGTTCATCCTTCAGACCTCTAATTAACTGCCCTGCGAAAACCCTATTTAAAATGGACCTCTTCTATGGTGTTTCTATTCCGTCAACCTGGGCATTTACTTCATAACACTGTCCTCATATGTAATGATTTTATTTATTTGTTCCCTTGTTGACTATCTCTCTGCTCCATTAAAAAAGAAGCTCCATGAAGACAGATAATTTGTATTTTTACCACACTATTCTCAACAACTAGCATAGTGCTTGGAACAGAATATGAGCTCAGTAACTATTAAGTGAATGAAGTAAGGCAAACCTTTAAACGCTTGTGAATGCAGACTGTCTGGATTCTTGCATCAGCCTGCCTGCTCCTCTACCCTCGGCCTCAACCCAATATACAGTCTAGCCTTTTGACACACTATGGCTCAACTGGCCCCAGACTCTAGGAAAGATTGAAAGAGCCCTGGTTTGCTTGGATCTCACACATAAGTCCCCTCATGTTAGGCCTGACCCTACCTTGGGCCTGAGGTCTAACTCTTAAGGTTGTGGCTTATTCCTTGACCTAAATATCCACATTATTTCTCAGGCCATATTTTTACTTTGCCTTGTTCTCCCTCCTTCTCCCCCTGCCTTTTTTTTTAATTCACTCACCCTCTATCTTAGGCGTTAGATCCTGGTCCATATCCCATCCCTGTGCTGGGACCACACTGCTATTGACATGGTGGGTCTCCTCTGGATCTATCTCCATATCCCCCATCAAAGCCTTACACTTTCCCCTTCCACCAGCTTTTGACCAAAGCAGCCAACACCCAAATGGTGGGCGATATTAAGTGCTGGTACACCAAGATCAGGCAAACTTGGCTTGGTTTTCCTCTGTGGAAGATGGAAAGGGTGTCCCCAAGATCTTGAAAAGGAAGAGGAAGTAGTTCTGTTTTTCTCATGAACACTTAGAATAAAAAGAAATATCAGTGTTGGAGAGGATGTGGAGAAAGGGGAACCCTCTCTCACTGTTGGTGGGAATGTAAGTTGGTGCAGCCACTTTGGAAAACAGTGTGGAGATTCCTTAAAAAATTTAAAATAGAGCTATATGACCCTGCAATTGCACTACTGGGTATTTACCCCAAAGATACAGATGTAGTGAAAAGAAGGGCCATATGTATCCCAATGTTCATAGCAGCAATGTCCACAATCGCCAAACTGGGGAAAGAGGCGAGATGCCCCCTTCAACAGATGAATGGATAAAGAAGATGTGGTCCATATATACAGTAAAATATTACTCAGCCATCAGAAAGGATGAACACCCAACTTTTGTACCAACATGGATGGGACTGGAGGAGACTATGCTGAGTGAAATAAGTGAAGCAAAGAAAGTCAATTATCATATGGTTTCACTTACTTGTGGAACATAAGGAATAAAATGGAGGACATTAGGAGAAGGAAAGGAAAAGCAAATTAGGGTGAATCAGAGGCGGAGACAAAAGATGAGAGACTGTGGATTCTGAGAAACAAACTGAGGGTTGTAGGGTGCATGGGTGAGCCTGGTGTTGGGCATTAAGGAGGGCACGCATTGCATGGATCACTGGGTGTGGTGCATAAACAATGACTCTTGGGACACTGAAAAAATAAAATTAAATTAAGATGTTAAAAAAAAAGAATAAAAAGAAATATCAACACTGCAGACTTGAACTATTAAGGCAAACCACATGAAATTGCCAGTATGCTACCTACCAAAAAAAGAAGGCTCATTCACTCAGCCTAACACATTTCCTGCCTGCCTCTCCCACCTAGTCATGGCACCCAAAGCTATTGTTAGCTGTTTTAGACTAATCTGGAGGGAAGAAAATATGGACCATAATTAAAGAGTAAAGTCTGGGACCAAACAATTCTATGGAAGGAATAACCTCCCAATGCCTTTGCCATTGTTTAGGATACTTAAAGCCAAGGATAAGAAGGAAATATTGGTCATTCATTCAATTCCTCAGCACAAATACATTCAAGTCCTATGTGCACTAGGCACTATGCCTTTAACTTCACATTATCTTTATACTTTATGTTTAATCCCAGCCTTATTCTTCTTTTCAAGGAAGATCTTCATGTTACAACAAAACAACACTGCTTTAGGGTCAGAAAAACTAAGCTTGGCTCCCAGAACGGTTCTTAATTAGCTGCATGACCACAGGACAAATTTCAAACTCTGAAATTTCATACTCTGAGTTCTGAGTTTTCTCATTGATAAAATGAGTATAAAAAATACCTACACTATACTTTGAAAATGAAATAAGTTGATCCATATGACAAGTGCACTCACTATGAGAAAAGTCCCTTTATTTCTTCTTTTTTTCATAAATATTTTGTATTTGTTCTCAAATTTCTTTGTGGCAGCCATACCCTCTGGTTCCAATAGGTTTGTACAGGTTGAAGCAAACACTTATATTAAGTGGGATAAAAGTCTGGTGTAAGGTTCATAGACAGCAGGTTAAGAATCCCTGATGTATATTTAGATGCTCTAATACTCAGTGTATGACTCTGACCCCAAATGATCAATGTTGCTGTTTGTTTTCCTGTTCTATTTTTGCATGTTTGATAAACACACCAATATCAAAGAGCAATATCAGAGTTTGGCTGTCACACTGGACTTTGCCCTTGGCCAATGTGATCATTGGTCATGACTAATTGTTGGCAAAGCTGCAAGGAAGGGTCACTCTTCTATCCTGATAGGGGAAGTATAAATTGAGGATACTTTTTGGAAGACAACTTGAAAGTCCATATTAAAATCCCAGGAATGTATATAATTTGTGTTCTAGAAATTCACCATTAAGAATATCTGTCAGGAAGTTACACTGATATTAAACAAGCTTTATAACCCCCCCCAAAAAAAGAATATCGGGCAGGAAAATAATATATTAGATGTTTGTTTATAAAACCTTAGAAGGGAACTCCTTAATATCCAATCAGAAACCAAATTAAATCAAGTATAACTTCCCATAAAATGGAATACAATGAGTCACTAGACTTTTCATGATGAAATGAGAAATTGTAATCTATTGCTAAGTGAATAAAGCTGATTATAAAACAGTACAGTACATTGAACACTACATCAAAAACTAATGAAATACTATATGTTGTCTAATTGAACTTAATAAAAAAATAAATAAATAAAATAAAACAGCACAGTACAATAGGTTTGTTTTGTTTTGTGCTTTCTTTGTTATGTTTACCAAATACACCAAAAGCTTAACAGTGGTTACATCTGCATGAAGGGATTATTGGTGGCTTTTGTCATCTTCTGTGTTTTTCCATATTTTCTAAATTTTCTGAAATCTATATAAAGTACTTACATTGTTTTCAAAATTAGAAGGTGGGGTGAAGGATGCGTCTTTTTGTTTTTAAGTAGTAGATTTAAAAACAACTCTTTAAGTAGCATTCCACCATAGGGGAATGGAGTAGAGAGCAGTGACTTATGAGAATGGTGGGGACGCAAATAGCCACTTATGGTCATTAAAGATTTAAGGATCAGCCTTGTTGATACTTCCCTGTTCTATATTGTTACATGTTTAAAGGATGTTATAAGTTTTCCAGGGTACATGTAAAAGATTGTCTTGACCAGTTGCATTTGACTCAGTAAATAATACAATGGAATTTCAGGGCAGAAAGGAATCCTCAAAATTGATTTGTTTTGCTCCTTTTCTTAGATTAGGCATCTAAGCTCAAAGGAGCTAAGTGACTTGTCTTAGGCTTCAGAATTATTCATGTCCTTATATATAACACAATGTAGAAAGTACATTGAGGTCCATATCATGAATGGGGAAAGATTATCAAAGATTAGAAAGACCCATCACAAAACTATCCATTTGCAACAAGGTGGGTACAAAAACAGAAATAAGGCAAGAGGAAAACTGTTTGCCAACATTCCACTGGAGGAGAGCACAGTGTTTGTTTTAAGGAATGTTGTGATAAGCTTACTTGGACTGGAAGTTGAGGCCTTGGGGCCATGAAATGGCTTGGTGCCAAGGCTTCAGAGAGGCGGGGCAGAACCCCTCTCCACAAGAGGAGAGGATTGTATGTGTTCCTTTAAAAGGGAAGGATGAAGAAAGAGGAGAGCAAGAACTGTTGGTCATGAAATGTTGGTGAATAGTTGGGTTTTTGGAAGGTCCATGAAAGAGCTGTGTTCTGCACCCAATTTGGGGCAACCCGTAGGTTGACTTGTCCCAAATCATCCCAGTTTACCTAGGACTTTCCCAGTTTACTGGTCATACTGCCATGTCCCAGGAGACCCTCAGTCCTGGACAAACTAGGGTAATCACTCCAGGGCAACACACTTGCTTATGGGAGTTGAAGATCTCATTTAACACCTAGTTTACAAAATAACTTTTTAAAAATCCAAAGGACTGTCAAATTTTGCAACAGGTTGAATGACTGAAAGGCGAAAGAAACATATCTTCCCACATACAAAGAATGTATAATTTTTCAAAAGCTGCTTCCCCGGATAATAGTAATGCTTTAAACTATTTATGAATGTGAGAATCTTAATTAGAAAGCTTCTTTCTTGCCAGTCTTGTGCCTGATGAGGAGGGATTAAATTCTTACCCTCCCAATGGTGCAGCACACCAAAGTTCTGTTACACATGTAGAAATCACATCTCCTATAAATAAAACCAAACTTCCATATGTAAAAATAAAGATGCAATTGTTGTACTATTTCAAAGTTCCAAGGTTTAAATGAGCTCATGAGTGTAGTGATGACTTAAAAAGTTGTTCGTTTGTTTGACTTTGCTGGTTAGAGCTGTGGTTGGCATTTCTATTCCATTTTTAGATCGTCTGATGATATTCTTAAGATTGAAAGCAGAAGAAAGCTGAATGTAAAAAGCTCCACATCATAGTGCTGGGTCAGAAGTTGCTCCCAGCCTGTAGAAGCTACCACATTTTCCTCTCCTAGTTTTTCCCACTTTTCCTTTCCTACTCTAATTCTCCATAGCTCCAGAGTGAGGTTTTGGGTGGCCATTATCCATGCTCTTCCTGCTTCAGAGGAGAACTTGCCTTAGGAAAAAGAGTCAGGCCAGAGCAGAAAAGATATGCCTTCCTTCTGGTCACTGCATTAGAAACCTCCAGTGTTGGGCACAGCAGTCATAACTGCCTTTCTCTGGTCTCTTTGTGGCCACAATGGTAAGATGGAGTAAGGAGGAGGTGATGGAAAGATGTGAGTTGAACAAAAATACTGTCCACTGAAATCCTAAATAAGACGAGGATCTTGCTCTAGCGAGTAGGGAATAATGGTTCTCAACCTTGACTGAACATCAGAATCACCAAAGAAATTTATTTAAAACAGAGATGGTTGGGGTTCCATTACAGATTTCCTCAATCTGTGGTTGGCCGTGGCCTGAATGTTTGTGTCCCCTCAGAATTCATACACTGAAATCCTAACACCACAGGTGATAGTATTAGGAAATGGGGCCTTTAGGAAGTGATTAGATCATGAGGGCAGGGCCCTTGTGAATGGATTAGTGCCCTTATAAAAGATGTCCCAGAGAGATCTCTTACCCCTTTCACCATGTGAGGCTACAGTAAAAAGTCTGCAACCTGGAAGAGGTCCCTCATCCAACCATGCTGGGACCCTGATGTTGGACTTGAAGCCTCCAGAGCTATGAAGAATAAATTTCCATTTTTTATAAGCCACCTAGTTTATTGTTATCCCAACCCAAATGGAGTAAGAAAAGTTTAATATTTTTAGCAGGCACGTGTATATTTACTTCCTCAACTAATTCCAATGTAAAGCCAGCATTGAGAACTTTGAGTATGGCATATGTGTGGTGCAGTGCGTCTGAGACTGGGGGTTCTGAGGGAAGTAGAAAGAAAATTGCACTTTCAGAAAGGCAGCTGCAGTGGTTAAGAGCACAGGTTCTGAAGTCAGGAAGACCTGGGCTGGAATTCCAACTCTGTCTCTATGTAATCGGACAAATTACTTAAGTTCTCACTTTCCTTGGGTATAAAGAGGGAATTAAAGTAAGACCTTCCTGATAGATGAAAGGAGACAACGTTTGTAAAGTATTTAGAAGAACATTAACAAGGTATACAGTAAATAGCAAAAAATGGTCATTACTCAACTTCTAACTAGTCATTTGGTCCTCTGCGAGTCTCAGCAACCTCATCCTTAGAATAGAGCAGGCTCAAGGCTATCTCTATGGTGACTCTTAGTTACCATTCTCTATGATTAAATAGGATGTAAAGTAGGCATTGGCAAACTTTTTCTCTAAAGGAACAAATAGTGAATATTTTAGACTTTGCAGACCATATGCTCTCTGTCGCAACTGCTAGACTCTGCCATTGTAATGTACAAAGGAGCCATAGTTAATACATAAGTGCACAAGTGTGTCTGTGTCACAATAAAAGTTTATCAACAAAAACAGGCAGTGGGCCAGATTTGATCTGGGCTGTAGTTGGCAGAACCCTGATATAAAGGACAAAAGGAGAAGGCAAGTTCTCTCCACTCTCCAGCAGTGTGTCTTCTCCCAGCACTATACTGTCAGAATATATTGAGAGGTTACATAATATGCCTGTAGTTGCTTCTATCTTTCAAATATAGTTAAAACAACATCTCCTGTTACTTATGCTATTCATACAATAAGACTTTGACATCCTTTCATCGAGAGGTGGAGTCAAAATTCCCTACCTTTAACACCAGGCAAAATTATGACTATGGCATGATGCCACTAAATGTCCTTTGAGACAAGTTCATAAAAAGTGATACAGCTTCCATCTGGTTTCCTGGTTTCCTGGTTGGGACACTTGCCTTTGTAACCTAGACACTAGGCTGTGAGGAAGCTAAGGTCTCCCTGTGATGAAACCCACATGGAGAGAAATTGTCAGTCAGCACCAAATTTTCAGTCCTGTGAATAAGCTGTTCTGGAAGTGGATCATACAACAATAGATGGGCCACACCAACTGGGAGGAATAGACATGAAACTTTCCTGCCAAGTGCTGTGTAGGTTGAAGGTTCATGAACCAAATAAATGGTTGATTTTACTCTAATCCATAAGCTTGAAATGATGTGTTATGGAAAAATAGACAAAGTTTGGTACTGAGAATAGTGGGGAAAATTAAAATATACCACACTAGCTTTGGGATTGAACAGAGAAGAAATCTAAAGTGTATTGAAGAGGGTGTTAGTAAAAGCCTAAAGTCCTCAAGAAGGTATCAAAAGGAAAAGTGAATTCAATGATATTTTGAAGCTGGAGGAAAGGGTATCCATATAATTTAGTGGCAGAAAATTTGACAAGTCAGTCACGTAGGGTAATATGGGCAATAGGAAATGTATTTAATGAATTTAAGGACTTAGCTAAAGGGGTCTCCAAGAATATTAGAAAAACCACCTTACTTCTTTTATGATAAAATGTAAGAGGAAACAGATTAGCTGAAGAACAAACTATCATATACAAATAAGCCAGGATTTGTAGGGTTTGACAATAAAACTATGTCTCATTCCTAGCCTCTCCAACATTTTCAAATCTTTAAATGGCTTCGAGGAAAAGATGATAAATACAGGATGTGACTATAAATCCCTTTATTAAGACTTCAGAAATAGGGGTGCCTGTGTGGCTCAGTGGGTAAAGCCTCTGCCCTTGGCTCAGGTCATGATCTCAGGGTCCTGGGATTGAGCTCCACATCGAGTTCCGCATGGGGCTCTCTGCTCAGCAGGGAGCCTGCTTCCTCCTCTCCGTGCCTGCCTCTCTGCCTACTTGTAATCTCTCTTTCTTGTCAAATAAATAAATAAATAAAATCTTAAAAAAAAAGACTTCATAAATATTTAAGCCAATGCCTCAGAGACCTTGATAAAAGGACTTCTGAAAATATTGGAAGCATAGATCACCAATTCTCTCCTTTAAGTAAATAGGGCTTCCAAAACTCTTAAAGGTAATGTCATTCAGTAGACTCACAGGGAGCCAAATATTACCATCCTGTCTCAAAGAGGTTTGTGGGTGTAACTTTTGTCTATTGGGTAAACATCAATATGATACATAGAAAACCCACAATGTTTTTAAGATAGTTTTTCTGGGAAAGCACAACAAATTGGGACTGAAAGGGACAGAGACTATACAAAATTAAAAGAGATGTTTGGACTGGAATGTAGAAGACTAAGAAAATTACTTGTCAGGAAATGTGGCCTACAGTTTGTGGAAAATAGAAGATAACTCAGGAGATGGAACCAAGAGTTAGAAGGTAGAACCAAGAGCCATGGAGACCACTCCCAGAGAGTGGGATGAACCCTAATCAAGGAACTAACATAATGTGTCCGGATGGATTCCAAAATTATTATGGCCCCAAACAGTTGTGTGTTTCTTTTTTTCCCTCTCTCTGAAAGAAAATTACTTTGTCTATGAAGTTATTTAATGCCTGTTCCAAATTATATGTTGTGTATGAAAAGAGCAGATAACTTGCTTCTTTAGTCAGAGGTCTTCAGACAGTATTCAAATGACTGTACCTGATGCCATAATAAGATAAAATTTGGGGATCTAGAGAGGGGTATAAGTATATTTTGCATAAAAAACCAATGTTATTTATTGTGACCAGAAAGTAGATTACAGAAAATTGTATTTTCTTAAAAAAAAAGTGGTATAACAATAGCTCCAATCTCACATGTTCTTCTTACAATGTAGCCTTGGCACTTCTCTATCAAAATATGATGCCCTGTAACTTCTGGGGCTAGGTCATAAAAGGTGATACAATTTTTGCCTAGTTATCTCAAAATGCTAGTCCTTGGTATTTAGCCATCATGCTATAAGGAAGCCCAAGCTATCGTGTGGAGAGGTCCCTGTTGAAATTGCCAGCCATGTAAGTGAGCCATCTTGGAAGTAGATCTTCCAACCTTAAATGTGCCACCCCAGCTGACACCATTAAAACAGAGATGAGCTTCCCCACTGAACCTACCAGTTTGCAGATTTATGCTATAAATAAATGATTGTTCTTTTAAAGCTATTAAATTTGGGGGTAGTTTGTCACATAGCAATAGATAATTGGAACACTTATCAAATGGTGGAGCTCACAATTGTATACAGGCATTCTAATTCTCGGGTCCACATTTGCAGTTTATACAGAGTGTTGCACTGCCCAGATGCCCCTGCAGGAAAGAAAGTCATATTCACTTAAGTGCTGGGTGTGCTACTCACCAATAGCGCTCAGTCCTCAGGCTTCCACAGTAATTGCCCTTGGCTGAAAAGAGACACCTTGACTAAGGTCATGAATCCCTCTGGTGGCAGCTTGCATCTAACATCTGTTTCATGTAGAGCTATAAAAGCTCAGCCTCCTTCCCCCAGTCTGGGCCAATTCTGAAGGGCTTCCCCAGCTTCAGAACTCTCTAGGGTCAGCTAAGGCCTTGCTGCTGCCATGCCACAATACATCCTCTCTCCCAATCTGCTTCTTTCACTTCCTCCACAGGTGCAGAGCCTGAGAAACTTCCACCAAAACTTCCTGCACACATATCTCCATTTCAGAATCTTTTTCTTGGGGAACCCAGCCTGCAACACTATTCTTTATCCATCATTAAAGTAGAATGCGATGTCTACAAAGGACATAAGCTGAAGGCATTCAAACACAGGCACTTGATGGGAATAAGTTAGAGGGAAGTTAGTCTATGTAAATAATGTTTATTGACTGACTACTGCATGGGAATAAAAATAAGACTGTCTTTATCTAGAAAAGCTTACTGTCTAATACAGGATATAGACAAACAAACATGAAATTGCAATACAGTGTAACAATACTATGAGAGAGAAGGATTCTAGCACATCCATGGGAACCCAGAGGACCAGGAAATGTGTCTCTGTACTTTGAAATACAGGAGAACATGAGCAGCACAGATGGATCTGGAGGCACTGCTGAAAATACAAAAGGATGACACTGGTAAGTAATATAGCTAGAAAAACATTCACGGGCTGGACCATGAAAGACTGATACCCTACTAACTGAGATATCCAAGATAGCGGTAATTGAAATAGTAATGTCTAGGGTTTAGTGTGTGTGTGTGTGTGTGTGTGTGTGTGTGTGTGTGTGTGTGTGGAGGGTGGGTGATAGCTAAGATGGAGTGGAGGAACAGAAGATTGGATACAAGGAGGTCAAGGAGTTCAAATGTCACATTGTCAGATGTACTCTTCATATGGATGCTGAAGTCCTCAAGAATGGTGACAAGAGCAATGGTGGAAGGAAAAGCAATGATCCAGACAACAAATCCAATGCATAAAGGGGAATGACCAAAAAGACAATTAGAAATAGCAATAAGGTGGCAAAGAAGGTAGCATATTCTGCCAGTACCATGGTTAATGAAATGTATTTTACTTTATAGAAAAATAGGGTTCCACTGAAGGGTTTCAAGAAATGGATCATCAGAGTTATATCCATATATTCTAGAAAGATCACTGTGGCCACATCTTTGAAGATGATTTTTAAAATCGTAAGACTGGAAGTATGAAGAGCATTTAAGATTTGCTGTAGTAATGATCTGGATGTGATTATGATCTTTTTTATTCTTCAGTGGTACCAACTAAGAAAAATGGGAATTCTAAAAATGGGAATTCTGTACCTCTCCCCCAACTCCCTGCCAAAGATTAAACCATCTAATCTGGGTAGTCTATGCTAAATGTGGCTGCCTGTACTGATTCAACTGAGCAACTAGCAGATTGATCCTCTCTTCCATGGAGAGGCTGAGGAGACAGAAAAAACTATAGTAGTTCACCAGTTTCGTTAGGGAAAAATGGTTCCTCTAGCCCCCAGTACTCCAGAGAAAGCACCAGTTCCTCAAAATGAAGATCTCTATTAGACACTTCTGTGACATGCCACTGCCCAGCCAAATGCTGAGACATTCTGGGCACCCCAAGGAGTGGCTTCCATGCCCCAGAGTGTTATGACCACTCGGGGGACTTCCCTGAAGGATGAGAACATTTTTGCTGGCAATGTATTATCAAGAACATCTAGTCCAGCTTGTGCCAGAACTTATTTCTTGTTTGTGTTTATCTTAAAAACAGTTTTCAGCCACCATTTCTTTGGTTCACAAGAAAGCAGAGACCTATGAAAGCAACAGCAAAAGAAGTCTGGAGGAGGTTGTTTTCATGATTGGCCGGGAATGGAGTAATCTCAGCATTGGGCATCTAAGATTTCCAGAAGATTGCTGGAATCCTTTGGGATTCAATTCCCTTGTTATTAGAAGGTGGGAATAGAAGTAAGGAGAAAAATGTCTATTTTCTTTCATTAACTACAATCTACACATGTGTACACACACAACTACTCTAATTCATTTACCATTTTAACTTCTTAAAATAGGTTCTACTTGAGCATATTAAAAATTACCCAATACAACATATTACAGTAAAAAGAATAAGTTTTTTACTCCTTCACCTTGTCTTTCTCTCATTCTCAATTTCCATGTCAGAGGAATTATCATGTCCAATTTCTTCAATATCCTTCCAGTGATATTCTATGCATATATAAATATATATACATATATACACATACATATATATACACACATTTTTGCACATATGGTAGCATACTATTCAAACCATTATTAATCTTGCTTTTCTATATTAATAATATATGTCAATGATTCTTCTGTATCAGTAGATATAGAGCCTTCTTATTTATTTAGCGACCACATAGGATTCCAATATATGGTGGTGCAATAATTTGTTTAATCAGGCTCTTACACTGATAGACACTAAGACTGTGTCCAAAACTTTGCTACTACAAATAATTTTGCAATGAATATCCTTGTATGTATACATGTACATATTTATGCAGATCTGAGCATTTTACAAGTACATAAATTTATAGAATTGGAATCACTGCATAGAAGGGCCTAAGTGTTTACAATTTTGAAAGATTATGCCACATAGGCTCTGTAACTTTGGTCTTGATGCTCCCACCATACCCCTTCCTCAGTCACTAATGCCCTCCTACTGCAAGTCTGCACGTCTTTGTCTGAGGTTTTTCCCTGGCTATAAAAGTGTGCTTTGTGCACTCACAAGGTAGGCCAGAAAAATTGGGGACTGAATATACCCAGGAAAAGTCCTCAGTCAATGACAAATAAATGCCCCCACTTTCTTTACCCTTTGGCAGGGAACAACTTATACAGAGGTCCCTAGTGGAACTGAACCTCAGCTATCCACAATGATCACTCTCTCATTAACATACCCTTTTACTGACTTCTTTCCCTTTCCTCTCCCTTACCAGTGCTACATGGGATCACCTCCTAAGTAAACTACTTGCACTCAAATCTTTTTCTCCAGGTTTACTTCTGAGGAAACACAATTTAAAAATATCCTCCATAAAGGTTGTTGTAATTTGCACTTCCATCAACACTGCCTGTTCCCCATCCCCACCCCAACTCACCGTCAGTTTTATTGTTTATTTATTCATTTATTCATTTGTTCATTCATTCGATAGATAATTTTTTTAGCATTTTCTATGTTTCAGGCACTTAGCTTGCTCTGGATACAATACAAAGCACTAGAGATCAGACACTTCCATTTCCTGCATTGCTCCTCCTTTAAGTGGACACCTAAATTTCTTTTAAGAAAGGTAAGTCCTATATTATTTCACGGTCGGAGCAAAAGCATGGAAAATGCCTAATCTTGACTAAAGAAACACAGAAGTGAAGCATTCCAAAAATCTGTAATCAGCAGCAACAAGACAGATTATCAGATCCTACCCAGGTTTGTGGAGGGTTGGGGTTGAAGAGAACAGGAGATGTCAGACCCTTGAAGTAGGTCAAGGGGACCTAGGACAGAAGATATTCTTCAGTGATTTCACATGGTAATCTAGGGTCTGGTCCAGGACAAAAAGAAACTGTGTAGTGAGCAGTTCTGTCATACAGTTACAAATGTTCTGCTTTCATGATTTATGGACATGTTTTTGTTTTTCAGACTGCCTGTTTTCATAGTAAAGAGCTTTATTCCCGGGGCGCTAATTAATGGAGGTAGTATTGTTCTTAACAGAACAAGAAGGAAAGTCACCCCTATCCTGGATAAATGCCACAGTCTGCCTTCTCTGCTCCTAAACCAGGCTGCCAAGCTTTGCTGGGAAGAAGTCCCTCCATTCTATAATCATGGACTCCAACCACAGCTGGGCCCTGGATACTTTTGAGTATAACTTGTATTTGTCTGTGATTAACTTTCCCCCATTTTTCTCAGCAGCTATTTCAAACTTTCTCCTTTCTCTTTAAACCCTTGATCTTCTACCTTTTGCCTTAATCTAACCACACGAACCTTTTTCCTATTTTAAGGGAAAAAAATAGACAGTCCAAACATGGGCTTCTCCATCCACAAATCTCTCTACTTCTGTACCAACTCCTGCTCTCTATTACTGAGAGGACTCAAGAACCTCACCTATTTCTCTGGGTTTTTTTCCAATTCATTGCTCTAGGGCTCACCTCCTGTACCTCTTGTATCTTTACCTTCTCAGGCCTTACTATAGCCCTTTATTTTTAACAAATAAACATGCCCAGATATTTCCCATTTTCAAATAAAAGGTGCTTTTTCTGTCATTCTTCCCAACTGGTTCCCTCTCATTTCACTGATAATTTGATGCCTTGAAATAATTACATATCCTCATTGCCTTTACTTCTTCTCCTCCCAATCATTCCTAACTCCCTGCATTTTTATCCACCCACCATAAACATATGTACTGTTCCCCTTTTCCACATTTTCAATTCCAGTAAACTCTTCTCAAAAGTCAACTTCTTCAAAATCTCTATAACAATGATTCTCAAAAGTGGTCTGCAGGGCGCCTGGGTGGCTCAGTGGGTTAAAGCCTCTGCTTTCGGCTCAGGTCATGATCTCAGGGTCCTGGGATCGAGGCCCGCATCGGGCTCCCTGCTCAGCGGGGAGCCTGCTTCCCCCTCTCTCTCTCTCTGCCTGCCTCTCTGCCTCCTTGTGATTTCTCTCCCTCTGTGAAATGAATAAATAAAATCTTTAAAAAAAAAAAAAGTGGTCTCCAAACCAGCAAAAAAAGCATCACTGGGGAACTCCTGAGGGACTTAAATTCTTGAGCTCCACTCAAGACTTACTGAATTAGATAGAACTGTTTGGGTTGGGTCCAGCGATCTGTATTTTAGTAAGCCCTTTAGGTGACTCTGAATTTAAGTTTAATTCTTCCTCTTCTCTTCCTTTGCCAGATTCTTTCTTCACTTAGTTTCTGTGAGCTAGATAGTGCTGGTTTCTCTTTTACATTTTAAGCTGTTCTTTTTAGTCTCCTTCCATTCATCCATAAACATGGTTTTTCCTTGTGCTCTATTATCTCACTATCTGTTCTGCCCAAGTGATGTCATCTATTTACAACATTTCAGTTATAACCTGTGTTAATCAGAACTCTTGGTTATAAATGGCAGAAAATGCAATTCAACTTAAGTGATGTTGAGCAATGTTAAACAAAAGATAGAATTTATTGGTTCATGTAACATGTTTGTCTTGCCCCAGGATCCTAAATAATCTTATCAGGATTTGGCCTCATTCTGTTTGCCTGATAGTTCTGCAACCATCTGAGTTGATTTGGTTTCCAGTGCAGGCCCCCTCCATGGGTCTCCTGAAGCTCCAAAAGTGCAAGTTCTCAGTTCCAGGGCCATATTAGTTTATGTGCCTATCCTAAACCAACCACTGTCTCCAACAGAGCAGAATATAATTACTTCCTTAAGCCTGAGTCATATCACTGTCTCTGGAGGTAGGATTGAGGTCAACCTTAAAGAAACTGACCTTTGGGCGCCTGGGTGGCTCAGTGGGTTAAAGCCTCTGCTTTCGGCTCAGGTCATGATCTCAGGGTCCTGGGATCAAGGCCCGCATCGGGCTCCCTGCTCAGCAGGGAGCCTGCTTCCCCCTCTCTCTCTCTGCCTCCTTGTGATCTCTCTCCCTCTGTGAAATAAATAAATAAAATCTTTAAAAAAAAAAAAGATTAAAAGAAACTGACCTTTATTTAACATGCATTGAATACTTATTATGTGCCCATATAATTGGTTCTAGGAATGCAACAGTCACCAACCAAGTCAAAGTCCCTAGGCTCATAGAGCTCATATTACAGAGGGATATGTAGTCAGTAAACAAATAAAACAAGCAAACAGATAAATAAAAGCATAGGAAGATAAAGGAGTGGAGAGTGATGAGACTGCTGAGGGGGACAGTGTAACTTTCCAGAGACTATCAGGATGTTAATAGGAATAACAAATTCCAGGTGGGTAAAAACAATAGATACAATTCCCAGGTCTACATCTTTAACAATTATAACCAACTGCTTATTGACTCTGTCACTTAATAGGAAAATTAAAATGTCCCAAGCTGAAATTAGCACATTCCCTACTTTTAACTTTCTGCTTAGTTTTCTTTGAATAGATTTTTTAAAATGAATTATTTTTTTTAAATAATAAGGATCAATTATTCTCTTTATCCACTCAAATTGGAGGTTATAAATGACAAAGGATAACAGAATGGGAACCTCACCAACAGGAATGGATAGAAACTACAGAGACTATTTTTGAGAAGTCTTAGGTAGGAAGCTTGTGGAAGGATGGTCAGAGTGCAAAGAAATGAACAACCTATGAACAATAGAAATGAACAACTTCCTATGAACAATAACATTCCTATTAAGTCCCTTCCAATTATCCAATGAAGTACTTGGGGTAAAATCTTAAATCTAGAATGACTTCATTTGTCCATCATATCTAGCTTCTACCTAATGGTTCCTGATAGGAGCAAAGCTGATTATCTAATTTCCCAAGTCAAGTTTCATTCATCAAATCATGCCAATTCTGCCTCCTAAATGTTTCTGGGAAATAGTCCCTGACCCACATTCCTGTGGCCACTTTTCTAGTCTATGGCTCATCATCTCTTTTCTGACTCTCTCATCTGAATCATACCCAGTCTTCTTCTTGTAGTCTTATCCCCTCCCCCAACATCCTTCACATTATGTCTCGAAAGGTCGTGGATTTCCAAGCAGTATTGCACAGTAGGTTGACTTGATGTTCTGATAAAAAAAAAAATCTAATGTGAGGTGCTTAGCCTAATTAAATGTTTTCTTCAGCCACATTCAGTTGCACCCATTCAGGTACTCAAAAGAGATTCGGAATTAAGGTTTTGCTTGACAAGTATGATGGAAGGAAAGGTGGAGATGGATTAAAGGTGGTGGGTCATAAAATCTAAACTGGGTAGAGACAGAAGCAAGGGCATAAGGGAATAATAGGGAAATATGGTAGAATCAAAGGATTGGATATCCCAGTGGAGTAAAGAATGATTAGAGGAGGGCGCCTGGGTGGCTCAGTGGGTTAAAGCCTCTGCTTTCGGCTCAGGTCATGATTTCAGCATCCTGGGATCGAGGCCCACATCAGGCTCTCTGCTTAGCAGGGAGCCTGCTTCCTCCTCTCCCTGTCTCTCTGCCTGCCTCTCTGCCTACTTGTAATCTCTCTCTCTGTGTCAAATAAATAAATAAAATCTTTAAAAAAAAAAAGA
>LNAC01001058.1:162800-181280 GCA_002007465.1 Ailurus styani
AAAAAAAAAAAGAATGATTAGAGGAAGAGTACTAAAAGAGATGAGCTAAAAAGATAGAAAATGGTATGCATGGAGTAGCATACTTAAAAGGAGGATTTGGGAGGTGATTTTTTTTTTCCTTTCCTGAAAACTTGTTTATCTAGTATATTCTGAAAATAATGAAAAAAATGGATTGAATTCAATTTAAAGTGGAAGCATGGTTCAGAATGGAATTTTAAGTGACAGTATTTGGTAATCTAAGTAAGTGGCAAATGCCACAAATCCCCAAACAGAAACTTGAACCCAGAACCCTAAGATTAAAAGCCTGATACCCTACTAACTGAGATATCCAAGATAGCGGTAATTGAAATAGTAATGTCTAGGGTTTTGTGTGCGTGTGTGTGTGTGTGTGTGTGTGTGTGTGCGTGTGTGTGTAGAGAGGGGGTGATAGCTAAGATGGAGTGGAGGAACAGAAGATTGGATACAAGGAGGTCAAAGAGTTCAAAGGTCATATTGTCAGATGTACTCTTTATATGGATGCTGAAGTCCTCAAGAATGGTGACAAGAGCAATGGTGGAAGGAAAAGCAATGATCCAGATAACGAATCTTCAGAGCATAACAGGGAATGACAAGAAAGACAATCAGAAATAGCAATAAGGTGTCAGAGAAGGTAGCATATTCTGCCAGCTTGTGCTCCCAAAGAGTTGGAAGTGGAGTAGCTTTGGGAAGAGAGAGAAAAAATCAGAAAGTAATCTTAGGGAATAAAGAGAACACCTATCCATCATCCTAGACCCTGTTGTTTATGAAATATAACCTGAAAAAATAAAAGAGCCTCAAGAGAAGGCTGGGAAGAAATTGCTGTCCTCCAGAGAGACAGATGGGTTTCAGTTAGAGCAAAAAGGGGAAGCAAAAGAAGATGAAGAAATGGGGGATTTTGCTGATGATATGTCATGAGTTCCAGAGAGCACAGCAGAAGAGTTTAGGGAAGGAATACAGAAGACTAAGTCAAATTAAGGAATGTGTAGCACAAGATAAAGAGTAGTCACAATGAGATGTGACCTGGAATGTAAACAGGGATCTAAAACATGATGGGGTTAGTCCATGTGGTCTTTTAGAGGGAAGTTAGTAACCAGCTCTGATTATAGTCTTTTTTCTGAGATTAGTCCCTGAAGCAGTTTTCAGTAGTGAGGTGGGAAGTGTTGGAAAGCAACATGGTCTTGCTAAAAAGCATGAGAGCATTTTTTTATGTGTGTGTTAGCCATTCACATGTCTTCTTTGGAGAAGTGTCTGTTATGTCTTCTGCCCATTTTTTGACTTGATTATTTGTTCTTTGGGTGTTGAGTTTGAGAAGTTCTTTATAGATCTTGGATACCAGCCCTTTATTTGTACCCTTTATCATTTACAAATATCTTCTCCCGTTCCATGGGTTGCCTCTTTGTTTTTTCAGTTTCCTTTGCTGTGCAGAAGCTTTTTATCTTGATGAAGTCCCAAAAGTTCATTTTTGCTTTTGTTTCCCTTGCCTTTGGAGATGTTTCTTGAAAGAAGTTGCTGTGGCTGATGTCAAAAAGGTTACTTCCTATGTTCTCCTCTAGAATTTTGATGGATTCCTGTCTCACATTGAGGTCTTCCATCCATTTAGAGTTTATCTTTGTGTATAGTGTAAGAGAATGGTCGAGTTTTCATTCTTCTGTATACACCTGTCCAATTTTCCTAGCACCATTTATTGAAGAGACTGTCTTTTTTCCATTAGATATTTTTTCCTGCTTTGTTGAAGATTAGTTGACCACAGAGCTGAGGGTCCATATATGGGCTCTCCATTCTGTTCCACTGACCTACGTATCTGTTTTTGTGCCAGTACCATGCTGTCTTGATGATCACAGCTTTGTAATATAGCTTGAAATCAGGGAACATGATGCCTCCAGCTTCAAATCAAAACCACAGTGAGATACCACCTTATACCAGTTAGAATCGCAAAAATTGACAAGACAAGAAACAATAAATGTTGGAGAGGTTTTGGAGAAAGGGGAACCTTCATACACTGTTGGTAGGAATGCAAGTTGGTACAGCCACTTTGGAAAACAGTGTGGAGGTTCCTCAAAAAGTTAAAAATAGAGCTACCCTATGACCCAGCAATTGTGCTACTGGGTATTTACCCTGAATATACAGATGTAGTGAAAAGAAAGGCCACATGAACCCCAATGTTCATAGCAACAATGTCCACAATAGCCAAACTGTGGAAGGAGCAGAGATGCCCTTCAACAGACAAATGGATAAAGAAGATGTGGTCCATATATACAATGAGATATTACTCAGCCATCATAAAGGGTGAATATCCACCATTTGGATCAACATGGATGGGACTGGAAGAGATTATGCTAAATGAAATAAGTCAAGCAGAGAAAGACAATTACATGGTTTCACTTATTTGTGGAACATAAGGAATAGCATGGAGGACATTAAGAGAAGGAAAGGAAATGTGAAGGGGGGGAAATCGAAGGGGGAGATGAACCAAGAAAGACTGTGGACTCTGAGAAACAAACTGAGGGTTTTAGAGGGGAAAGGGGTGGAGGGATGGGTTAGCCTGGTGATGGGCATTAAGGAGGGCATGTACTGCATAGAGCAGTGGGTGTTATATGCAAATAATGAACCATGGAACAGTGCATCAAAAACTAATAATGTACTGTATGGTGACTAACATAATATAAAAAAAGGAAAGAAGGGAGAAAACACAATTGACAGGGGAAAGGAATGACTGACTTTCTTTACTCAGTATCTGGATGGGCAGAGAAAATTTTGACAGTCCTGGACAGGCGATGATATCTAAAATGATGTGTCAAAGTGTTAAAACAAATGAGAAATGAATATGTGATTCAAATTTCTTATAAATACGTGCAATAAAAATGTTTCATTTTAATGAAAAAAACAAAAACAAAAACAAAAACCGTGAAAGTCCCCGTTAGCCTTATAAGGAACCCGAAAGCAATTCCTATTAAGCTCTGCATAAACTTTAACCTTTTCAGGGACTGTTAGTATTTTTAAGTGAGGCTGTTTTCCTTAACTGAATGGAGGAAAGAGATTTGAGCCTCTGCATCTTGCTTCCTGTGACCCATTTTTATGTATGCTCCCCACTTCACCTCAGCTAACTGTCTGGAGAGTTAATATGGCAGAACGAAGATTACAGTTGCTATTCTCCTATCATCAAATCATCAAAATAAAGTAAATACTAATACTTAATGTAATGTTTTTCTAAATTAAAGCTAAAAAATATGACAGAGAGATTAATGTGACTATTTGTGGTTTGAAGAAATTTCAGAATCTGAAATTTTTTGGATAGCTATTAGGTTGGATATTTAGATTTGGTGTCCACTGTGGATTAATGACAGGGATGGTACATTTTATTGTAGGTGATATTTCCTAAGGGCTTTGCAATCATTCATGTTAGCTAGCTTATTTATCAAGACTTACATAAATTTGGGACTACCCAAATCAGTTTGAAACAGGTCACCTTGAACTTAACCCAAGTTTTCTACTAAAGAGAGTAACACAAAGTAAATTCCAAATTGGAGAAATTTATGTTAGTGGTTTGTACTAAATATATACAAACATTCTCATGCCAAAACATCTATTCTATTAGCACTTCTTGTGTGCTCCATCTGTGAGGTAGATATCCATATCCTAATTTTATATCTAACTAGCCCATGATCACACAAACAGTTAATGATGCTGCTGGGATTTAAGTCTCCGTCTGTTTCAACCTGATTTTGTAGATAGGAAAGTTCAGAATGAATAACTTGTCCAAGGCCATAGAACTATTTGACAATACTTCTGAGATTTAAACCCAGATCTTGTCCCAATTTCTGTGACGCTTATTTTGGGGGACTATTATTTACTCTTTCCAACATGATGCTTCTATGCCCCAACCTGGACCATCTTGAAGCTTGGCTTATCTGCTGAAAAATCTATATCTAAACTTCCTTTCTTTTTGTGTTACCTCTGTTTCCTGAGACACACAAATCTAGACAAAACCTTTTTCCCAGGCAAGTGCCCACCAATGTGTCAAGGAGGTCATCCTTACCATTGCCTCTTCTACAAAGTGCCACATGAGTGAATATATGTAGCAAAAATACACATTTCTTCCTTCTTGTTCTCTTGCCCAGTTGAGATCACTGTATCTCATTATTCTGTACATATCCCTCATCGGATCTCCCTTTCTCCATTTCAGCAAGATATCAAATGAATAGGCGATTGGACTTGAGGTGGTTTCCAAGGTCCCTTCCATTTCTAAAATGCCATGAGTCTCTCAATCTGTACTTCTGATTCTTGTCTTGAAATATAGTACATTAAGCACTGATAGCAGATAAGTGCTTTTGTTGCTACCACCCCTTCTCCCCCCACTCCAGCAAAAATGTGCATAGTAATTTTTTTAAGTGTTTGCATTTCTGTAGTTTCTTCTATGAGGTCAAATAATAAGGTTTGATCATAAAGATGGAAGGTGGTAATGATTTTCTGTACTTGCCATCCAAGTTTTCAAATACTCAGTAGTAAGGTAAGATGACATTGATTAGCCTGTCTTTGAGACTGAGAATAGGTATGTATTTATCAAGTGGTTTGTGCTCTTCATGTGGATGTCTACAGATTGGCTGTTTTAGAACTAGCTTTGGCAATTGACCACTTGAGCTTTGTCTATTGCAGCTTCTGATTTTTCATGAGTTTTCTCAAATAGCTATCCACCTACACCTAACACAACTTTGGTGCAGTTCTATGAGATAGATTAAATTATTTGTTGCCAATAAACTAAAATTATCATAGTTATAATTCAGTTATATAAGCGGCAATATCTAATTCACCAATGTGTTCTAGATGTTTTGTGTTCTAAATGTTTATGAACTCCAAGAAATCATAGTTGCATGAAGAAACTGAGGCCTGTGGACATTAACTCACTTGCTAGAATATTGTCTATGAAGTCACACCATAATACACAAGCCTTTATTTTTATCCCAATTTTCTTTTCACTGTACCTACTTTTGAGAAGTGCTTTTTACCTAAAGAAAATACTTCATTTATATCCAGCTGGAATCAGACCTTTAGAAATTCTTACCACTGATAAACTCTGATTTCCCCTGCTCCTGGGAAGGTAGAATCAACATGGGAGAAAGAACAGCATATTTATGTGCTTGTGGGAATGAGTCAGGATGGAGGGCTAATTGAGAATACAGGAAAGGGAAAGAATTTCTGGAGTGAGGTCCTTGAAAAGGCAAGAGGGGATGCAAATGGATCATAGATATTTATACCTACTAATGGAAAAGAAACAATATACGTAGCAACAAAAATGGGTGGACAGAAAAGTACTGTGGGAGGAGATTGTAGGAAGTTTCTGGTAAAACTTTTATCTTTTTTATGAAACAGGAAGTAAGGCCTTCAACTAAGAGTGAGGATGGTGGCAGAGGTGGTAGAGAATTTGGGAGAGAAGAGAAAATGTAAATAGTCATCTACAAGAGGAGGTGAATGAAGAGATAAGGAAAATAAAGTATGATTTCTACCCAAGGTCAAGGGCTCATTCTCCCCTCTCTGCTCACCATAGCAATAAACACATATCAATAATCACATAATCTAGAAATTGATCACGTGCTCAGTTTAATACTTCATGATTATATCATCTCTAATTTTTTTGTGTTTAGTGTCTCTTAAGCAAGATAGCAAGCTCCTCAAGGTCATCATAGTTCATGTCTTGTATTTCTTTGTGACCCTATAGAGCCTACTAAAGGTCCTGAGCACATAACAGTATTTCCATGAATGCTCACTGCATTCAGCTAGAACCACTACCTCTCTAGAATCAGAAACTGACCTGATATGGCAGAGCTCACAAGTCTGAGGGCAACAGGGAAAGAGATGTGGTTCAGAATGATTGATTTTGAGCTCCTTGGTCTTTGGGGCTTGGGGATTTGAACTGGGCATAATGGTTAGGAGGGTACCAACTGAGATGCAAATACTGGAGAGTCCTCTGCTCTGTGGAGATTTCAGACCACAGAGATGGCTTTGGAAGACTTAACTGTGTCAGGTAATGTCACCAGGAATGCATGACAAAACTTTATGCGGCCCATGGCAAATACAGTAAAATCTTTATCTGTAGCATTTAGATGAGTCTACTGAGATTTATTCTTAATCTATTTGCTTGCTCATTTTCCAAAAGCATTTGAATATTTGTTTCCTAACTCTGTGCTTTCAATTTATAGAAACTATAATTTCAAATGAGGAGGACATTTGATTCAACTTATAGTACTAAGCTTATTCTGCCAGCTAAAATGTTTAAACAACTAGAGATTTTAGTTTTTATTATTGCTTCTCGACACCATGATTATTATAACAGGTGATTTTTATATGTTCAGTTTTTTATTTATTTTTTTTAAGATTTATTTTATTTATTTCACAGAGGGAGAGAGATCACAAGGAGGCAGAGAGGCAGGCAGAGAGAGAGAGGGGGAAGCAGGCTCCCTGCTGAGCAGGGAGCCCGATGCGGGCCTCGATCCCAGGACCCTGAGATCATGACCTGAGCCGAAAGCAGAGGCTTTAACCCACTGAGCCACCCAGGTGCCCTATGTTCAGTTTTTTAAAGAACTACCTCTTGATTCTTATATCTCTAATCTTATTTCAAATTTAAACTGTCTACCAACTCTTAAGTCCAACTTATTTCTATCTGCATTAAAAAAAAACAAACTTACTTTAGGTTCATGTCATTTATTTAAAACCCACATTTAGTGCCCACAGCACACTTTCCCTTTGTGCTTCTAGGAGGCCTTTTTTTCAAAGTGGGTCACTGACACAATCAATTAATCCAGGTACTGGATATTAGATTACAGCTAGAATATTGGTTGTATTTCCATTTCTTAGAATGTTGCCTATTATGCTCAATGACTACTTTATGAAAGAAGGGATAAATATACAAATAAGTGTCTACATGCCTACATAAATGCATACAAGAGGAGAAGGACATGAACAAGTGATATGGGAGCTTAAAGGGATGAGTCCTCTCTTCTAGCTAGTGCAGGGGTGAGGAGGGCATTGAAGAAATGCCAGGAGGATTAGGAAGGATAGGTGGGAAAGGCACCAGAATTTTCAAGCTAAATGTGCTGGGGTTGAGGCAGGGGTGAAGATTACTTTAGTAGGAGCTACAGGTACAAATGGAGCAAAGCATGTTTAGAGTACAGCAAGTAGCCTAACTTGGCCCAAGGGACAGATGAAGTTATGTAACAAGAGGTACATTTGTTTGCAAAGATCAGTTCAGGCTGAACTGCAAAGGGCTTGGAAATAGAATTAATTTCATAATAACTTAAAAAAAAAGTTGGTGTGATTCAAAACATTACCCTCCAGGATAGAGAACATTGTGAAGCAGATATCTACAGTCTAAAATCTAAATACTTTTTAGGATGACTCTTTAGAGGTTGCTTAAAATTCCTCCTTTTGGAGGAGTTTTTGAAATTTAAGCAACACAGCAAATAGAAGCCTCTTGCTCTGATCATGCAGGACATTGAAAGATCTGATTTAACAAAGGTTGGTTACTGAGTGATATAGTCAATCTACATTTGCATTTCATGCCCCTGGACATCTCCAGCAAAGGTTCAGTTTGACAGTGGAAATGAGCATGACACCATGAGGCTAAACTGAGAAAGATCTCAGATGGAAAGGTCCTTCAGTATCTCCTTTGCTTGCTCTTTCTTTTCTTTTTCTCTTTATTCCCACTGCTTTTTACGTGTTTGTTTTGTTTTGCACACATACACTTAAATGGAACTATGGGATTTAGCATTATAATTCCACACATATCATATTTCAAGTGTGTCTCTGTCTCAGTTACTAAAATCAGACTTCCTGGGCAAGGAGAAAGCCTCCACTTTGCTCCCAGCAGATGATTGGGACATAATGAACATCTGGAATATATACTCGGCTTCTTTACATGATTACTGATAGACCCAATCCTGTTGTGTTCTTCCAAGACTATAAAAACGTGTTAACATGGTTACATCACACACTTCAGCTGGTTTGTATAAGGCATGATTTTGCCACATGATATTTACTTTAAAAAGTAAATAATAGTCTCATTCAAAGTGATGCTGTAACTCATTGCACCCATGTCAGCCCTGCCCTGGCATTTCTTGCCCATTTTCTGGACTGAACCAAATTACTTGACACTAAGCTATGTAACCATATTTTAGCGTTAACCACTAACTAAGGCAGCATCGTTTAGTAATTATTGGAGAATGTTTCCTCCAGTTTGGGGTGACTCCAGCTTCAGTGTGGGTAGCTGGAATACCCCCATCTGATGAGTTGCATCTTCTAGTCTTATGTTTCAGAAATGGCTCTCCTTTCACAAAGAAAACCCCCTCTTGCGTAGGCCCTGGGTTAGGCATGTTTGGGACATGGTTGCCGCTCAAATTTTTCAAAAGGGCTCAGTGAGGATCCTGTGGAATTGTTATTTACAAACTGCAAAAAAAAAAAAAAAATTCATCGCCACTGGTGCTAGATGCTGACAATTGCTATTGTCTGGTTTTTCCTGACTACATTTAGCATCTGTTCTTGGTTCTTCTCTGCCACTGAAAAGATTCCCTTCATTCCCCATGAACATTGGATTTATGTTGTGTCTATTTTGTGTTTGGGTCCTAAGAGTTGGTCAGGTTTGGATCATGAGAGTGCCTTGCCCCACTGAGGCTGTCCTTGGGGGCAACACATGGCAAATTGTCTTTGGTTTGGCAACACTTGATTTATTTTAAAAATTCACAAAAGTGAATGGGTAGAAAAAGTTTCGATGTTGGAAAACTTGACCTAGATAGCCTCTTGGGGGAAACAGATGCCTCCACTTAGCAGCCCTAACCTCTCTCCAAACCCTGCGAATGCTACAAATGCCTCTGGATGTCTCTTGCTTTCCAAAGTAGTGGAGTGAGTTTAACAACCTTGGCACCTTGCAGAGAAGTTAGCCATTCCAGGATATGGGATTGCTACCTTGATGGGAACTCAAGCAGGGAAGGAGCCTGCCAGTTGGATTGGCAGTGATCTAGCCCCAGCAAGATCCAAATCTGAAGTCACCATCTTCCTTGTGAAGAATTAGGGATGGAAAGCCAGAGAGCAGTTGATTAAAGGGAACTAGTTCAGTTAGTATTTATTAGCCAGGAAAAGAGCGGAAAGAAAGGGGGATATAAACAAACACAAAGAATAACTGGGAGCAAAAGACCAAAATACAAGTTAGTGAGCATACAGTCTGGTCAAACAATCCTATCTTGAATTGAGAAAAGTCTGTGAGACTTTAGGAACTGTCCCTAATCTATCCTGAGCTCCACTTGGAAATTGCTAGACAGGTAAAGTCATAGCTTTCTGAGAACCCTCAAGCTGCACTGGTTCTAAGGCAGGTTGAAAGGGATTTGCTCAGCATGATCTCCTTGGAGGGGGAGACCAGCCATGAGAGACTGTGAACTCTGAAAAACAAACTGAGGGTTGTGGAGGGGAGGAGGTGGGGGATGGGTGAGCCTGGGGGTGGGTATTAAGGAGGCACATACTGCAGGGAGCAGTGGGTGTGGTGCATAAACAATGAATCTTGAAACACTGAAAAAATAAAATAAAATTAAAAAAAAAAGGATTTGCTATGTTTCCTATCCCAGGACAACCATAGATGTTTCCCTAAACTTAAGAACTACAGAAACCAAAGACTGTTTGCCCTAACTTCTAAATGTCTAAGAAGTTGAACATAAATTACCCTTACATAGGAAATGTTAAGGTGTTTATATCTCATTGAAACAAAGTTTATATAAATCAGAGTAGGACTCAGTAGATAAATGTTTGACAGTGTGAGTTGCTTTACTACAGCTGCCCACATCTACATCCCAGAAAATCTATACTCTGTTCTTATTGCAGTCGGAAGAGTTAAAGTGGCTTCCTGTCTGAGGCAAGCTCTGCCTGAGTTTTTGCCTTGGACTCTTGCACCTTTTGCGTCTTTTTTTTTTTTTTTTTTTAAAGATTTTATTTATTTATTTCACAGAGGGAGAGAGATCACAAGGAGGCAGAGAGGCAGGCAGAGAGAGAGAGGGGGAAGCAGGCTCCCCGCTGAGCAGGGAGCCCGATGTGGGCCTCGATCCCAGGACCCTGAGATCATGACCTGAGCCGAAAGCAGAGGCTTTAACCCACTGAGCCACCCAGGCGCCCCCTTTTGCGTCTTGAGAGTAATTGTCTATTTAAGCAACTTTGGTTACTTGTTTTGCTTTATTAGAAGCACCACAGTTTAGTGAAAAATCTGGAGGGACCTGCGGGTTTTGGGGGGGTTTTTTGGTGGTATTTTCATTTTTTTTTTTTTTCTGTTTCTGAGGCAGCAGCTCAGGCTGGAAGTAAACATAATCCTTCTTTGTTAGTTTCTCCTAAAATGCTCCAAACATGGCTGTAAACAGACTCCACCCTAAGGGTTCACATCTCTGAACTTTTCGGACTAGCTATTTTAGAAATTACTATTACAGTTATTCTAAATTCATGTTTAGAATTAATTATCCCTTTATTAAGCAGCAATGCGAGTATAACATTTTACAATGGGGGATGTAGGAGTCATATAACAAAATACTGGAAAAGATCACTCAGCTACCAAAGTTGTGTAAATCACGTAATGTTGTATATTAGACCAGCCTGAATTTGAATCCTGGCTCTGTAGTTTACCAGCTATGGGGCATTAGGCAAATCATTATATTCTCCTAGCTCAATTTTCTCTTCATTCATTAACAAATATTTTTGAGAATCTGATTATGTTCCAAGAACTGCACCAGGCACTTTGAAATGAAAGTGGAAATAGAGTATTTCATTGAGGTAAGTGAGAATTAAGTGAGACAATTAAAGTAATATGGAATAAGAATTGAATATTAACATATACTCAGTAATGCTAGTGATTATTACCATTATTAATTAACAAATATATATTGAGAAGCTATTAAAAAGCAAACACTATACTGGGCTAGGGATATGCTGATGGACAACAGGTTATGAAGAAGCCATGATGGACATTAGAAAGAGAGGAGGTTGCTGAAGAAGGGGGTGTTTTGAATGGGAGGAGAGAGACTTAGATGTGGCCAAGGGACGCTGAGAAGGTGTGAAACACATGAACATGGCATTGAGGAAGAAACCAGAATTGGCTAGATTGACATGAGGGAAGACTGTTTGGAAGCCCATGCAATAAACCAGGAATTCATTAATCCAATCTAGAACAATGTTGGGCAAGTTCAGAGAAGGAGGCTGAACATTTTTAGACATTATAAGGGAGGGTGGAAGGATGAGGGTGAGGTTTGATGAGTGAGTACATACACATGTCATATAAGTAAGCCAAGAGCAAGACAGTAATCATTGAAGTTCAAAAGATTTGCAGAGGTAAACCGAGTTACTAGATACACATCCACTCAAACACATACACTATATATTAAGTCAATACTAGGGACAGATAACACCTATCAATGATGTTTTCAATAATTTTTTGGACTTTTCCTGATTATAAAAGTAATACCTGCTGAATATAGAAAATAATAATAACTGGAAAACGCAGAAAAGTATTAATAAAAAAGTTAAAATCACTTGTTGTCCCACAACTGAAAGGGCCATCACCCCCATAAAGCCAGGCATAGGGTCAGTCTCTGGAGGCAGAAGCATGTAGGAAACTTCTCTTTCCATTTTGCTGAAAAGCAAGACATCACCCTACCCAAATACTACCATAGGCCTGAAACTTCTCTCCAGTGATCTAAACAGCTGTTTTTAAAATAAGGGAATGAATGCATTATCTACTATCTAGAGAAACTAAGCACAGATGTTTATGTGTGCATGTGTTTGAGGTACATGACTGTGTGCATGTGTGTTCTACGCACACTTGATCCCTCTTTGTGGTAGGGAAAAGAATCAGGGTATTTTTTTTTTTTTTTTTTTGGCACCAGTGAGTAGCACCTTCATAAAATACAATGACATAGTCAAGGCAAGTGCCCTGTGATTTCCTTTTATCAATAATCAGGGAATAGTGAGTAAAGGGGCCAAAGGTTTAAGAAAAATGTATGGGAGAAAAACTCAGAATTGGGAAATATAATCCGTTAACTGGAATTTTCTTTTCTGAGACTGAGAAAAGACTCTTATTATTGTTCAATTTAAGTAAGAGAGGACTATTCAGTATAGCTTTGGAGAACCAGTGGTGTGATGGTTAATATATACGTCAATTTGGCTAAGCCACAGTACCCAGGTATTTGGTCACATTCTAGATGTTTCTGTGAAGACAATTTTTAGGTAAGATTAGCATTTAAATCAATAGACTTTGAGTAAAAGCAGATTATCCTTCATAAAATGGGTAGGCCTCATCCAATTAGTTGAATACCTCCCTGGAAGAAGAGGGAATTCTACCAGCAGACCACGTTTGGATTCAAACAGCAACTCTTCCCTGAGTCTCCAGCCTGCAGGCTTATCTGCAGATTTTGGACTTGCTAAGCCTTCATATTCACATGTGCCAATTCCTTATAATAAATTTAGATAGCGATAAATAGATATCGATCAATCCTATTGGCTCTGTTTCTCTGGAGAACTCTGATCAATACAACTGTGTTTAAATATTTATTTTGAGCTCTGGAAGAACCTGAAGACTACACCATGTGTTGTGAAAGGGAGCAAAGTGTATTATAGACATATCTGAATGCCTGGAAGGTGTCCACAGCTGACGACTTTCACTCCAGGATCAGGGGTCTGTCTTTGGCAGAGGATAAGGTACAGTCTCCAGGGGTACATGCTTACCAAATGGAGCATTACCAAGTGCTCCCCTAGAATCTGTATATCCTCCTCTTCAGTTGATTACTCAAACTGCTATTTATGCAGGAAAGCTTAGCAGGAAGCAATCTGAAATGTTCCCTAGCAGCCATCTTCAAGTAAAGAATTAAGACTGGAGGCTGTGTTCCCCGTTCTCAAAGAACACAACAAAACTTCTCTAACTGACCCACATGAAGAGTGGGATGCTCTGATAAACTAGTTTTTCTAGCAAGTTCAGGGCTCGCCAGAAACAAGACCTTTTTGCATCAACCTTTATTCTGCAAAATCTTTATAAAGTATAATTATTTCATTTTTCTATTAAAATTTACTCACCAAAGTAGAAACACAATTTAATCTTTCAAAATGGAAGCTCTGGAAAGACCATTAGGGGAGCGATAGATGCCTCAGTTCTTCTTACCTAGCACTGTTCTCAAATTGACCTATGTTATAATGTAACCCAGGTCTGTTGTTCCATATGTACCTTGAGGCATGATGCCATTCCCAGAGTTAATCACAGATTCATCTACATACAAATCTTTTTATGCAAGGGGATCATGAGAGAATTAAGACTGTTTTCCAGTCTTTCAGCTAAGGAAGGGCTAACTGATGGGGAAAGGAGAAAACCAAAGGGCCTCCACAATGCAGGAATCTGAGAGCATGGCTACAGCCTCATCCCCCACATTGCCCCGATACTGGGAGCCTCCTCATTGTTATACAACTTTGTCTGCGCTGTTTCCTCTTTCCTGAACAGCTTCTACTGTTTTCTTGTCATCTTGAAGGTAAACTCATACCTCAAGACCTAACTCAAATGATATTCACTCCTCCAAACTTTTTCAACATCTTTAAGCTCTATGAAAGACTAGAATAAAGATGAGCATGAGCTTAGAAGATATTTGAATTATCAAGAAATGTAATTAATACATATATATGGTGGTATTTTTTATATGCAGAATCTTTGTTCCCTGCTTTTTCACTCTTTTTCGTTTTTTCCCCTAGCACATGGCATGTCCTACTGCAGTGATTCCCAAACACCAGACATTCAAATACCAATTACACATTTTTTTGGTCATAATAGTTGGCCACCTGTAATAGTATTTACTTACTTAAAACATTTTTTTCTTAAGTTGATTTTTTAAGAGTTATATATCTGCTTCAAAAACAGCATCCCTTGCCATAAATAGAAGTTATTGTTAAAAAATAAATACCATGAAAATAAAACAGTATTGTTAAATTCTGGATAAAACCACTGCATGTGAACACTTTGGGCTTAAGGTTTTTTGAGTGTTTGTTTTTGTTGTAATCAGACAGGAAGATCAGCAAGTTTTAGAGAAAACTGAAGACAGACTAGTACCAAACTGAGATTTTTCTCCCTGGTAAACTCAGGGTAGAAAGAATTGACGATAAGACCACTTCCACACTTGTGTGATTCTTTAAGGCCCTGTCCTTGACCATGAGTGTAAAAGCCCACATTTTGAAAGCTGATGAGCACAGAGCAGATAGGGAGACTGGATTTGAGATCCGTTTGCAAGCACCTACATTTGTTTCATTAAACAAGTCACTTTTCTATCCATCGATGGCCCACCCTTCATTTTTCTTATTCACACTCAAGAGAGATTATGATAGTTTTCACATGAAATAGTTTATTTTTAAAATCACTTATTTCCCAAACTTTCATTCAATCAACAAAATGTTTTGAACCCATACCAGAAGCTCAGCTTTGGGACTGCAGCCACGGGGAAGACATTCGCACCCTCGCTGAGTTATCATCCTTCTTTCTCCCCTAAGTTCTCTTCCCCTTTTTAAAATTACAGCAAATAAAATACCCAGTTTATCTATTTCAGACAGACGAAAGGATTAAAGATCAGTGCATCTTAAGGTATATTTGAATCCAGAGCTTTTCAAAACGCCCCACTCCTCCCAAACAAACCTTAACCATGAAGATTGCCATGGTAGTTTCCCCGCAGGCCACTAGGCGGCGCGCACATTTTTCGATTCCGAAAGAAAGTGCGTGTGTAGGTACTACCCCTTTTGGAATCGGTGTCTCCTTTCCCCACTTTCTATTCAACTTGGGGCAATTGTGGCGAGCCCTCAGGTTCTCTCACTCCACTAAGCCATCCTCAACCCATGCAGTGAGTCCTTGTCTGCCATTACGAAGAATTCTTTCGCTCCCCAAACCACAACAGTTTTGCTTCTGACTGTTTTCAGCATTTGCCCTTTTGACATTTTAGAAGAAATAAGATCCAAGTTTAATGTTGAAAAGAGAGCACTGATTTATTTAGTGAGAAGATTTCTTCTCCCTATTACTGTTTTTCCCTAGCTGTGGGGAAAATGCTCCTCTAAGGATTTAAAGCAGCTCCTTTGGGCTAAAGATCTTTCTGAAGAATAACAGAGCTCTTTCTGAGATCTTTCGGAGCTGACATTGGTGCCCTTGTCGGCAGCATGTTGTATTTTTGAGGTCCGGCCTTTTTCTCTGAGTTTTACCTTCTGAATTAACAAGCCCTTGATTTCAAACACTGCAGGATACACTCCCAGACCAATTGGCCCTACAAATCATGATCCAAGACATACATCCAGGAGTTCCCTAAGTTCTTCGCCTTGGTGGGTGGCCCTAGAACCTTAGACCTCATCCTTTATCTGATCCCAAAGTCCCCTTCCCTCTAAATATCCACTCTGAGCTTTTGTTGGGAGTCAGCAAAGACATTAATGAAATAAATTGTAAATATGCCCTATTGCCCATAGATATGAAATTGCCTTTTGGATGAGCTCCTCATGGGGAGCTCCAGGAATGGGGCTTGAGCAAAAAGAGTGAAGACTGGGCCTTGTCCACCCCTTTCTATGAATCTCAATCAGCCTGTTCTTTAAGAAGATGAACATCGCTTTCTTTCTTTCTTTCTTTTCTTTCTATCTTTCTTTCTTTCTTTCTTTCTTTCTTTCTTTCTTTCTTTCTTTTTCTTCCTTCCTTCCTTCCTCCCTCCCTCCCTCCCTTCCTTCCTTCCTTTTTTAAGAGAAGTGTCAGAAGTCTTCTGAGGCTGCAGCTTTATGCAAATACACTACTCAAGAAGCCGGCTTTAGGGGAGAGTTATTTATATCCCACAGGCATTACACATGCAAAAGGTGAAACTGTGAATCTCTGAATTTCCAGGAGTGGATGTTCTCATGATGAGCGCATCTTTGCAGTTAGCTGTTTTGGTGGTACACAATTCCCATACCTAACTGTCAGATCGTTCCGGGCAGGAGACTACACAATGATCCTGTCATTTTAGACTGACCCTGTATGTCTCTCTCCCAGTGGGACTGCGTGACCTGAACTTTTCCAGGGATTAGATTCACTACCACCTTGGTCTGTCTAGTAATAGATACATTTCATTTCTTTTTCTCCTAAACAGGTACAGCTCTCGGTTATTAAAAGGTAATCGCGCGGCACATTTATGGCCCCTTTCCCTTTCAGACTGACTCCTGGAATCAGCAAAGAAAATGGCTATGTCTCCAGGAATTATTGCCCTGCTCTGTTGCTGGCTCACCCTACCCAGAAATACAGACCATTCTCCACATCGAAGTCCACGATAATCACTTCAGGAAATTGCTTTCCCTATTGGAAACCGAGAGCTCACATCGGAATGTTTCCACAGCACAGCTGATGATAATTACGACTCACTGAAATTTCAGTTTTCTTTGATTGTGACATAAAAACTGGGACATAAATTAAAACCCAATTATCCTTTAAGGGTAATTGGGGTTATAAAACCAAGAGACTGTGAGTCAGTGTGTCGATATCGCAGGAGCACAGTGTCTGATGGAACAATATGTGGTCTGTATCCCAAACAGCCTTTCACATGAAATGGATGGGGATAAGGTGATCTGTGCACTGTGCATACCAAGAGAGTACCTCAGACCGGGTGACAGCCTTGGAGAAATGCAACGAGCTTCTAGGACATCTTGGAAAGATTAAAATATGTGAAAACTGCATTGGGAATGTCCTGGCCTTCACCTGTGAAGGTCAGCAGCAGTGAAACAAGGCTCTCAGCACCAAGACTACAGCCAACACCTGAGTGTACAGTTGGGAAATGTGGTTCTTTCTATGCGGGCAATAGGTATAGTTCTTTGGTCTAACACAATCTATGTCATTATAATCCACGAAAGGATGGAATTTGTTTTTCAGAAAGGTCATGATCTGCAAAGGCTGCAGTAAAGATTTTTGGTAAATCAAGTCATAAATTAAATGCTCATTAAAGGAAGATTTGGATTATTCTTTGGAAGTTTTAGAGAGGAATCGCCCACATACCTGTGGCTGCCTACCAAGCCATCTCCTGAATATGCATATGTGTATACTCTTCGGGTCAAGTCATAGCCACCAGAACTTCCCAAGCATATACCCCAAACCCTCTCGTGACACATCCCTCATTCTGGATTGTCCAAAGAGTTTCACTTCCCTGTCTTTCTAGAGAATTTCTTATTCCATTTCATTGTGCACTGTTTGTATTTTTAAAGAGTACATATCCACCACATGACAGTGACATTTTCCTTTCTGGCTTTGCCACTGAGCTGAAAGCCCTTGCAGGGCCTTGACTGTGATGCAAGTGTTAGGCACATAGCAGACACTCACTAAATGATCTTGAATTTAATGCACCATAGAAACAGCATAACACCAGATTTTTAATTCTTCTTTTTGGAAGGTAAACATTGCCATAAGTTATTAACTACACAGAACCCAGCTCCCTTTCAAAACCAACCAGGTTTCACTTTGAGGGAACTCACCTCTGCAAACAATTTTCTGGCCACAGGACAACATAAAGGTCCAGACTAGGGTATCCAGCAGACCTCTGTTTTTAGTTGTTGCATGAGTCTCATCAAGTACCCTGAGAATCACGAGAGAGAAATGCAAGGTCCAGGTTATTTCCACCAACCCTGGGAAACCGAGTTTCGATAGACATTTAGGGAAAGTGTTATGTCTGATCTGGGCTTTTGCAACCTTATTTCATAACCCACATCTTATCTACTATCTCGAAAAACCAAAGAGCAATTGGTACAAACTGTATTGATAAAAGATCAGAACTTGATTCTCAATGGCAAAGGCAAGTAAGTATACATTATAAATAGCAAAACAGCTGGCTTGGACCATGTTGCCGGCCACTCATCCAGTTGAGGGATTTGAATGACATCATAACCCTTGAGAGGGTATTGCTAGCCAGCTGGTGTTATTTAGAATACACAAAAATTGGAGAAAGAAAACACACACACACACACACACACACACACACACACACACACACACACACACACACCGGTTCAAGTTATGCAGAAAAACATGAACAATGGAAAAATAGTTTGCCCCTCAGGTGCCCTTCCCTTTGGTGGGGCGGGGAGGTGGGGGGCGGTGATAGGAAGCCTAGAAGAGAAAGGAAGAAAAAGATTTTATTTTTTCAGTTGGCTTTATAGCTCAGCAAAGTCTTTGCCCTGTTGCGGGCAAAAAGCATGAGTGTGTCCTAACGGGAGCCAATTGCGATGTCGTCTGCCCCTTTTCTAGGTTCTAGGAAATGAGATCATTCCCCTTGCTTGGCAACTAGGACAAGGGGTCACCCCAGTGCTGCCTTCCAACCTACTTTATCCCAGTCATTTCAGGGTTAAAATTGTAGGGTTTGCTCGCGATGGTTTTTTTTTTTTTCTTCATTTCTGTTTTTTAATTTTGCATTTGCTCTAGAATATTAAAACGCT
>LNAC01001058.1:181319-251739 GCA_002007465.1 Ailurus styani
CCCCCCCCCCCCGGTGTGTTCCTTTAGCACCGGTAAGGTGTGTTAGCAGATGTGTGTGTCTCCTTGCCCAGCAGAAAGTTAATCAGGGAACAGATCCTCATTTTCTATGGCAGCATCAGTATGTTAATGTCTGCTAACCCTGTCACTAGCACACATTCTTTTAAGGGAAAAAAATGCTTCTGTGCTCTAGTTTTAAAATGCAAAGGTATGATGTTATTTGTCACCATGCCCAAAAAAGTCCTTACTCGATAACTTTGCCAGAAGAGGGAGAGAGAGAGAAGGCAAATGTTCCCCCAGCTGTTTCCTGTCTACAGTGTCTGTGTTTTGTAGATAAATGTGAGGATTTTCTCTAAATCCCTCTTCTGTTTGCTAAATCTCACTGTCACTGCTAAATTCAGAGCAGATAGAGCCTGCGCAATGGAATAAAGTCCTCAAAATTGAAATGTGACATTGCTCTCAACATCTCCCATCTCTCTGGATTTCTTTTTGCCTCATTATTCCTGCTAACCAATTCATTTCCAGACTTTGCACTTCAGAAGCAATGGGAAAAATCAGCAGTCTTCCAACCCAATTATTTAAGTGCTGCTTTTGTGATTTCTTGAAGGTAAATATTTCTTACTCTTTCAAGTCATTGGGGAATTTTCTTTAAATTGTGTACTGTTTGCTTCTGCCTAGAAATGTTATTCACTTTAGAATTTTCATTGTTTCGGAACTGGGAGTTATTTATAAATTGCTGAATATGCAATACTGTGGGATCTGAAAAACTAGCTCCGGGAGATGGATGCCTTTACACAGATATCTGTATGAGTAGAAACTATTGCAAGGTACTTATGCTAAATCCTCCACTTCTGCAGGGCTTCAGTGGTATCATTATAGAAGATTCCTTTAAATCCTGTCTATGGTTAAGGGCTATAGAGCATGGATATGAACTTTTAGATTTTTTTTTTGCAGGTGCAGATGTTTTATTTTTAAGACATGTTTGTGTGTATGCATGTGTGTGTGTGTGTGTGTTTAAGTTGTCAGGACTTTTTATTACAAGGCATGCCACATATGAAGAGCTGTCTTTTAGGTGATGTTAAAGCTTTTAAATATGATCTTTGGAGCTAAGGTCCCAGAACTCTCTGCACTTTTGCCCAGAGAGTCAAAGTTAGAGCGAAGTTTAATTTGCTCTTCTGAAAAAGAACTTGACAACTCTTGCTGACCCTGCATATTTGTATAATTTAAACAAATGCATATTGTATATATGGAAAGCAGAAACTTTCTAGCAACTGCATGTCCAAGTTTTCTCTTTGGAAGAGGACTTTCGTGGGTGAAGTTTGGACTTGGGATTTTGTGTTGTAAAACTCTGATTTTATACTCGGTGTTGTAAAGTCTCTTTAGGTAAATTTGGCTGCCGCTGTTAATGCCAACTTCTCGTTTCCAATCACTGGCCCTAGTTCAAGTTTCCATTCTCAGCAAAATTATATCCTTCAAGACTTGTGTTTTTCCAATTTGCAAGCATTTTTAAACCGCTGTCACTGGCTCCTCAATGCAATTGCCTAAGAGCTCAATTCATAAAACGTCTCTGCCACTTAGTACAGCATTCATTCGCTGCTTTGAAATACTCCACTAGGATTTTTCTTAGTCAAGTAAGTGGCTTAGGAGTTAAGAATACATCTTTGTCAGGCACCTGATTCTGCTACCTTCCAGGTGCCAAGACACATGCTGACTACCTTGCTTTTAAAAGAAATGAAGTCTCTCTGTATACTATATACCTAGCATGTATAATATACTATGTGGTCTGACAGCTAAGGTTTTTATCTCCCTACTTAGATGATCATAAAAGGTGTCGTTGAATGTTATCTCTGCATTGATTACAAGTTTGGAAAACTGTCTCCAAATGAACTTTTCAGAAATAGAGCTAGCAATGGTGTTACCTTTCCCCTGTACCTGGAACAAGAAGTGACTTGAGGGAGCTCTGTGGCCCTTCAAATGTAATTCAATAAGTAAAGGTGTGTTGCCTAGAGGAAGAACTCACAAGCTGATTGTACTCTGAGTCTCAAGACATATGTAAGTGTTTGAGTCAGAGGGAAGAGGGTAAGGCAGAAGACTGGAGCTTGGGGTCTCTGTTCAGAGCAGCTACAATAGGCACACAATGGAAATTGGTGCCTTGATTGTAGGGGGGGGGAGATGGACTCAAATCCCAGCTGTGCAATTTGTTCATTGTTTGAATGGACAAAAGGCAGTTTACCCAGGCTAATGGCATACCTGCCCGGGTGTCCAAATGTAACTAGATGCTTTCACAAACCCCACCCACAAAGCAGCACACATTTTTAAGTCCTCAGTTTTCTATTCACATCAGCTTCATAATACCCACCCTGACCTGCTGTAAAAGATCTGGAACAAACAAAAAATGGTTACACCTACAGTGAGTATTTTCTTATGACTATTGCCCTCAAATTTTGCTGGGCATTTTCATTGTAACCTAGACATCTGGAATCAATTGACAGTCCATTTATTTAAGGTAAAAAAAAGAAAGGTCTCTTAAATTTTGAGTTTGTGAATGATTTTTGAGAAAAAGTGCTCTGAATTCTTTTTCTTTCTTTTTTTCTCTTCTCCTTCTGGTTCTTCCTTCTTTTCTCTCCATATCTGTCCCTTCTCTCTCTTTGTTTCTTTTGTGCTTGGCAAAATAAAAGACCAAGAAAAGGACGGACATATGGGGCCACTTGTTTCAAACTTTTGACCCCTAAGCAAGTTTGTTATTGCTTTCTTTGGGGGGGACATAATGTGGTAAAATTCTCTGGTTTTTTGTGGGTGTACTGGTCTGTTCCCTGGACTAAAGGAAAATGCAGTGGAGGTTCTCTCTTATCCTAGAACTATAAGTCCTGATGTTTATCTAACAACATAACTCAGCAAAAGAAAAAGGAAAAGAAAAAGAAAAAAGAAAATGTTATAAAAAGTAAATCTTATATTTTGAAGTGCTAGTGGTCTATATGCGAGAACTTATATGTGTTATGCAAGAAATAACTATTAAAAATATAGTTTTGGCATCTCATGGAATACTCAGTTCACTAAGGTTACCTCTTCCCATTGATTTCACAAGAACTGAACAACTTCAAGCCATCTACAGTTGCAGGTGCTTGGCCTTCAGCATTACTATAAATTCAACAAAGAAAGGAGGGATGGGGAAGTAAGACTGGTAGAATAGCATGCATTCTAGAACAGGCCCATTGCCAGAGTGTGGGGTATGTTCTGTAAGATCAATTCGGAGTTTGCTCTTTTGAAAAAGGCAATCAAGTCCAGACAGGTTGGAACTGTTGTGATTTCCACTGGAAATACTGAAGGCGAAAACCCCCACCAATTATTTTACAACTAAGAAAAATGCAGATTGGATGAGAACCTGTTTCCATCAGTCTTGGTGACTTTGGCTATGTGGGGGTGGTGGGTTTCCATTCAGAGGTCCTATTGAGAAAATGGAAGAAGTGTTCAGTTAAGTTTTCACCTCCTCTTCTATTTTATGTCCATTATTTATGATGATTTGCAAGTAGAGGCACTTTTCATCTTAAACTGTTTTACAAGCATTAAATAAGTATTTACATTGTGTTAACGAGAGTCAGTGGTTTCAGGGGTTTTTTTGCAGTTGCTGAGCTGAAGATCTAGCCACAAAAATGGAAATCTTAATTAAAATGATGGAGCAAACTCTGCCACTGATGTAGAGGGCCATTAAGTTGAGAGTTCATGGAGGGCAAGAAAAGCAGATGACTGAGTCTGTTTCTCCAAAAGGGATGGGGTTGAATGGACCTGCCACTACTGTGAGGTTCAGAAAAGCCTCTTTTTATAATGATCGCTTCCAGTGTAACTCCATGACCCTTTTGATAATGTCCCTTGCTAACATCCTGCCAATGATTCCCACCACTGAAAGTAAATGCATCTGAGGGAGGTGAAGCTACTCACCTTGGGAGGCTTCCTGGAAGAAGCCACATCTTTGTGCCACAGGAGCGATATGGAAAGTTAGTGATCACCTTAGCATTGTTTCTACTACTTTGAGAGAGGATGGAGCCCTGAGCCAAAGAAATCCTGCTTTTGGCCAGGCTGCCATTTGGCTGTTACTGGGGGTCCCTCAGTATATTCTGCTATAAAATGGTTACAGAGACACATAAGTCCCTCCAAGACATAAAGTCAGAATTCCTGTGACAGAAAAAAGAAAAATCTTTTGCAGGTATTGAGCCCAATGCCCTGTTCATGGAAGGCAATCTCTCCACATACGTTGATTTGATATTGCACTTGACACAGAGGGCTTTAGAATACAGAAGATGTGGGGGCTACTTAGCAGGAGCCAATTTCATTCCTAAATCCTATTTTTCCTGTTTCTGGGTTTTTTTTTTCCACTTCCACTTGTGGTTGTGTTAACTGCTGATATTCCCCATGTAAGAAGTGGTTCTGTCTCTCTGACTTTCTGTCTCTGTTTCTCTGTTTCTCTCTCTCATTAAGTGAAAAAAACAAAAACAAAACCCGTAATGACATATAGTATTTTCACAAATCCTTTTTTTATCCACAGTAAATCATCTTTAATCAGTAGCTGGAGAATGATGTTCTAGTTAACTTAATATTCTGGTCCATAATGAATATATATGCCATCTGTGGATGACCAATCTTTAGATAATTTAAATTAATAAAATGTATTTGGCCCCAAATCTGGAATAAGTGTAGTTTAACCTTTGATAATTCAAAAGGTTTACCAGGATCTCTGAGTGGTGTGGGATTCTACTGTAATAATAGCATTTTTCATTTACATAGTAAATGTTTCTAGATATTATATCTCATTGAATTGCAATAGGACTTGCAAAGAAGAGGTTCAGTGAAGTCCAGAGTGGCAAGGGGATTAAACACAGGTTGTTTGATGCCAAGACATGCTTAGTCCACACCACCCTGTGGTCCGTCATGCACTCTGTTGCACTTCTGTGCAGGGTAGTTCTAATGACAATCATGGAATGCTAGGGGTGATACACCTTTGCCTCAGCCCTACTGCCCTTGCAAGGACCAAGGAGGAAATATGACCATCCTTCTATTTTCTTGGCAGGTAAAGATGCACATCATGTCCTCCTCTCATCTCCTCTACCTGGCGCTGTGCTTGCTCACCTTCACCAGCTCCGCCACAGCTGGACCAGAGACGCTCTGTGGGGCTGAGTTGGTGGATGCTCTTCAGTTCGTGTGTGGAGACAGGGGTTTTTATTTCAGTAAGTAGCCCTCCCTCTCAGTGCTCTGTGGATTTACAACCGCAGGGAGTGTGTGAATAACTGAATGACTGCCCGTTGCTGGCAGCCGTCCTCAGCCTCTGAGATTCCTCACCTTAAAGTGAGCCTAGTGTTTCAGCGGGGCTGTGGCAGGTTTTGCAGATTTAGGATGGAATTTTCCTCCTTAGCAGTTTGTCTTTTAACAACTTCCTGCTGAGCTTTCCCAAAATTATTGTGCTCTACCCTCACTATTCCTTTCCTTTCAGTGGAAGGAAGGGACAGAATGACCCTGGAAATTGAGGTTTTTGTTTTTGAGATCTGTGGGTGCCCACATAAACATATGGAAACATGGAGGCCTGTTTTAAGTGCTAGGTAATTCGGAGTAAAACAGTAAGGTGGACAGGGAAAAAGAATTAAGGGAGCACATCCCAGATGTCACCACGCAATATGAAATCACCAGGGACAGAAGGTGAACTTTGCTCAAAGGCACATTTGCAAAAACACAGGCACTCTCTAAATGCAAAGTGAAATGCCATATTAATTTGTCCTCTATTCAAACTGACCTTGATGTTTTGTTATTGCCTTCCTTTGACTTAGCTTTTCTCTGGGACTCTTCCATGATATCTCCATCTGGAAAAGGGTTTCTGACAAGTGTGGGGTTACTTATCCCATAAGTGGGTCTCAGGGGATTAAAAAGCTGACAGCCAATAAAAAATAGACTGCCCAGTCTGTGTTTGCAAATAATAAACACAAACATAAGTCAATGGTGCCTGGGGGAAATGAGCAGAATCTACCTCAGAGGCATCTATATCATTGTGTATTTTAGGACAGTGAAAGATTTAAAGCCAATTGCGTATTCTATATAATTATTTGGAATTTTAAAGAGTTCCAGGAAACTGATGTTCAGGTCCTCAGTGAGCATGAATCATTCTTAGAGGTTCATTATCACTCGAGTGTAGACAGCTTACCTCAGTTGCCCACTAAGCCTTGAATAGCTCCTCTGATGACTCACACACTTCAAGACTCTCTCATCTTCTTCCCAGGGAAGGTGGTGAGTGTCTGTGTGCCTGTGCCTGTGTGCAGTGTGTACGCATGTGGGAGCATGTGTGTGTATGGGGGGAGGGGCCTGAATATAGCAGTCTGGGATGAGTCGGGGAAATGGGAAGGGAGAGGCTGATGGGGGACTGATGATTTGTACTCACCATAGATTTGGCCACAAATAGTCTCTGAACAACTAGTGACAGAGAATGAGAAGTGTTTTTTAATACCTGAATGGGCAAACAACCTCCTCTGTTTCCAGCTAATGCTTTAATAGATTGAATTCATTTATTTTTTTGGCAATAAAACAATTCTACCCAGTTTTCTGTTGTAGGGTAATGAATAAGTTCACGGGTGAGTACTTTTCAAATAGCAGACTCATTTTACCTTTGAAATATAGAGTGAAAGGCAAATGTGCTACGTCAACATCACCCAATGATGGGTTGTCACTATTCTTTGCTGCTACTGATCCACATATAAAAAATGAATAAGTAATTCTCACATATTATGCCCAAAAGGATTTTTTTTGCCTTGATAATCTGTTTGTGCAATTTCCTTTGATCCAAGGATCAAGGTAATTGCCAAGCCCACAATTGTCTTCTGTTATGTGCCAGGATGAATTGTCTTGTTCAACTTGATGTGCTCCAGGATTTCCATGTCGAGTGCAAGAAAACTGAATCATTCTGTGCCTGTGATGTTTGCATTAGATAATGAAAAATGGGAATGTAAATAATGATTTGGTCTCGAGTAACCATATAATACTGATCTATGTGCACACAGACAGTTAAGAGTATTAGACAACTATGATGGAAACCAATTTCAAGGCACTAAAAAGGTTCTTTTATGGTTACTACAATGATCAAATTTTAGCAAATGTTTTTCATTTCCATTTTAATAACTTGAAAGGGAAAGGTTATATAAAGCAACTTTTGATGTTTAGAGTATGACATTGGATCAAAAATGGTTCCATAGATTGCTGTGATTATTGTCAGTATTGTCATTGAGACTATGTTTCGTAAATTCTGCCTTATAGAATTCCATGACTTACATAAATTCTTTGTCTGACATAGATCAAAAGTATTCTTATTAACTCATTAATAACTTATTAACTTATTAATTAGTCAACTGAACAATCCTTTTTGCCCAAAAGAAGTCAACCCCTTTAAATTTTTTAATTCGAAACATCAACATAATATCTGCTACATGTCAGACACTGTACTAGGCATGAATGAGATGCCTAGAAATGAATGAAAAATTGACTTTGCTTTCAAAGAACTCATAGTCTAGTTAGGAGATTTAAAAAAAATACATGTAAGTATTATCAAGGGTCACAAGAGAAAAATAATCATAGGAGAATAGATTATACTCTATTTATGCTTTTCCTGAATATTTTGTCCCATTTGAAATCACCTAACCAGGGTGGCACCTGGGTAGCTCAGTGGGTTAAAGCCTCTGCCTTCAGCTCAGGTCATGATCTCAGGGTCTTGGGATCGAGCCCTGCATCGGGCTCTCTGCTCGGCAGGGAGCCTGCTTCCTCCTCTCTCTGCCTGCCTCTCTGCCTACTTGTAATCTCGTTCTGTCAAATAAATAAATAAAAATCTTTAAAAAAATAATCAAAAAAAATGAAATCATCTAACCAGGATTTACCCTCTCAATGGCTCCTTGATGCCATAGAATATGTGTATTTACCATTGAATTCCAGTATCTAGCTCAATGCCTGGCTGATATAGTAGAGGCTCATAGTTGATCATTAAACTGATAAGCTTGAATTAAACTGTATCCAATTGAATCCAATTGAATGGAATGGAATTACTTATTTGGGATCTTAGTCTTCAGAACCATAAAGAATTATGTTTGTCAAGTACTTTGGATAATTCCTATCTCCTATTTACCAAGCTAGTGGATAAAATTGTTTTTCTTTTATTCAACTGAATATGGTGTATACTAACAATGACAAAGAGGCTGCATTTTGGTCATCATCCCCAAGTTACACTGATGGTCTGTTTTGTGTGTGAGCCAATTATTCTGACAAGCATTAACTGTTGTCAACAAATTTTATTGAGTTTCCTTTTTGTCCCCTGAGATTTAGTGTGTGTGGAGAAGTCAGCTCTAAGCATTTACAGGTCTTTGAGATACTTTTTAGAGGAAAGCAGTCTTCCTCACCTCTTTTCCCTGTCAGTTGACTCTTTTCATTGTTTTTATCCTTACTTTCAAAGTTTTATTGTGGCTGTGTCTTTTATTTTAAGCTGCTCCAAATCTATTTTTAAAGTATAGTTTTGTTGCTGTTTTCTTTTTTAATAGTGGAAAGCAGTTTCTGATCTTTGTTTGAAATTCAAATATCTGAAAGAAAATTGCCTCAATATTTATCTTTTTTGTCAGGTCAGAATGTTTAACAAGGGGAGTCTTTTTAATCTACTAGAAACAGAACAGTTCTGAATAAAAAAATTCTAATGTTTACTTTGCATAGACTGACCCAATGTGGGAGTGAGCTCATATTTCTCTATAAGCACAAGTTTCACTACAATACAGTGGAAGCAACCTTCTAGATTATGTTTTGTGAACAATTTTTCCAGCATAAGTGGAACAGTTCCTCTATAATTAATGCAGCTTCCCCAGACATTTTATGAAATGAAAGTTCCAAAGAAGAGCTAATTACTAATTCTTCCCTATGCATCATAGTAAGAGAAGGTATCAGCCAGTCTTGTGCTCTCACAGTCCTGTGAGAAAAATGGTGGCGTAATGAAGTGGCACATTGGGAAAGAGCTAGCTATTATCTCGCCAGATTGATGGAGTCCTCATAGAGGAGGGCTTGTTATAACCTCATTTTGCATGAAACATAGCAAGAGGAAAAGAGCTTCAAGTGAAAAAGAAGAAGTTAAGCTTGCCATAGATATAATTTTTTGACAGTCAGGGTGATTAAACATTTTAACATGTACTTTAGGGGCTTGTGGAATTTCTCTCTTTAGAGATACTTAAAAATTTGACAGACAACCAACCATCTTGGATGGTTTCAATTAAGAGCAACCAAAAGAAAGGAAGTTTCTGGGGTCCTTTTTAGTTTTAAGAGTCTATAAACAGTCCCTTAAATAAACTGTATATTCTTTACTTCAGTGGTCTGGGAAAAAGGAGAAGTAGATCAATTAGAAAAGAAAGTTGGATATCCTTTCAGCTATTCCAGATTTATAGCTTTTGTAAAACATAGTTCCAATGCATAGTTATTAAGAACAGGTCTGAATAAACTAAGGGCATTCTTCATGTGTTAAAACATACTGCTTAATGGAGTTTAAGTGAAACTTTCCAATGAAATTCATTGTTATTGATTGCAATAACCATCCTAGATATAGGTATTATTATCAACTCAGGCTTCTTTCATTTGAAATACAGTGCTCAGAAAACTGATCCCAGACCTGTCACTCATTAGCTATATGACTTTGGTAGGCATTTAAACTTCCTGGGTCAAAATGTCCTTGTCCATAAAACAAGGGGATTTTGTTAAAGTAAATGATTTCTTCTAACTTTCACAGACTCATAGTCCAAATTATAATAACAAGGATATGGTGCTATTCAAGAAAGTCAAACCTCAGACTTAAGTAGTGACCAAAGAACATTTAGTGTCCTTTATCTTCCCTAAAGAGTTTCTGTTTACCCCCAAAGATAGAAGATTCCACCTACTTAAAGAAAGAGTAGCCAGCTTCTTTGTTTTGTTTTATTTTGTTTTAAGCTGGGTTTCAACCCCTCAGGAATGGAATAGAAGCTCAGACATGACCAAATACAGGAAGGTCATGTAACCAAAGGAATACATGCATGCCTCATGCAAGCAGATTGCCATGTTTCTTTGCAAGGAACAACAATTCTCATCTTCACGTTTTCTCACTCTCTTGGATGTGAGAACAAGGGAGTAGGTCAGTTTTTAGTTGCTCTTTGTTAAATCAGAAAGGACAAATAAGAATCTATAGGCCTCTAAACCTTGACCAACCTCCTTTTGCCAGACTATTGATGCTGCCTTTCCAGTTAAAGAAGGGTGTATATCGTTCAGGGCACTCAAAGATATACACCATTAGCATTGTTTTGAGTGGGGCTGGGTTTGAGCTACACCATTTGTATTCCATGGCTTGGTACCCCTTAGACCACCAGCCATGCATTTGTATGACACCTGGTCAAAATTAAAGGTACAGTCTCTGGCTGTGGAAAAGCTTTTCTCTTTGAAATTAATTGGCACATGTGGGGTTTGACCTTATGGCCCTGGCCTCATTAGCACCGCTAAGTTAATAGGCCACAGATATTCTTAAAGAAAAGTAATGAGCTTTTTGTTTTGACGCTAAATGCTTGCTACTATTTTTTAAATGTGCCCAAGAGGACCAGTCTATGCAAACAAAGGACCACTTAAAAAGTGACAGTTTCTGTGAGAAATTGGAAAATAATTTGCATTTTTATGACATTTTAATATTCTTTAAGACTATGTCCCTGATGGAGAATTATAAGAAGCAGAAGAGTGAAGGGTTCAAGATGAAGAGCATGGTCTCTATTGCCAAGAATTCGGAGTTTGAATTCTAATTTACTTGGTGGGTGGCCGTGAGCAAATTACTTAACCTCTTTGTTCCTCAATTTCCCCATCTGTAAAATGGGACCTATCTCATAGAACTGGTGTTAAGATGAAAGGAGTTAATGTATTAGAACATATTAACTTATGTTCTAACTTCTTATGTTCTAACTTAATATGTTCTAACATATTAACTTCTGTTCTAACATATTAGAACATATTAACTGCCTGGCACATAGTAAACACCTACACATGTTAGCAATACTTATTTACGTTCTTGTGGGGCCAGTTGCAGAGTCTATTGCAAAGGTTGAGGTATCCAAAGGGCCAGTTAGTTATACACTCATTTTCTCTCCTTAGGGGTAGCTGATAAAACCTATTAGTAGTAGTAATAGGAATATAGCAATATCAGTAGAAAGAAGAATGTCTTGTGTTTGACTAGTATATTTACTTTTTCAAAATCCACTTGTATCAGCTCTCTCCCTTTGGTTTCATCCCCTGGAAGGCAGAATTATTGCTTTACTAGACAAATTAGAAATATGAGACACTGAGATTTTGTGACTTACCTTACTGGACAGATCTAGAACAAAAGTTAAGTTCTCTTGTCTCCAAGAAGCATGTTCATTTGGCCATTTACATTGTTTAGAGACCCAAAATGTCATGGCATAGGGAGATGCTTCCAAAAATCCTGTCCTCTTCTGAAAGAGTAACCCAGTTGATTCCGAACACTTATTTGAAAGGACGCATGAGGGAAATATTCATGTGATGACCCTACATTTTATCTTCCAGAAAAATTTAGGAAATACTAATTGAATATCTTCAGGGTGCACAAGAAAAGTCTTTGATTAGGGGCTGTTGTTCAAGAGGCTGGACCCCACTCAGGGCGAACACGGCAGCTTACCTGGGGGCACTAGGATGTGCAGTGCGATCTGGGGGACCTCTTCCTCTGGACGACTTCGGGTTTTCCTCCTTCTCTGCCAGCAGACTTCGAGTGCCTCACTTCTTGCAGCTATTAGTTCTGTTGTTTTTTCTCAAAGACCAACTGAAGAAGGGCTGTTTATTTGGACTGGGAATCTTTCTCTGGGTGTCATGGGAGAGAGGTGGTAAAGGAGAGGTGATCACAAGGTACCGTAGTCCAGATAGTGTGCCAGGCAGAAAGAGACTTCTCCAGTTTGACTGTGGAAGGAATTAAGAGACAGCCAGGGGTCTGGATGTAAGGCTTCCACCTGTGCAGGTATCATTCAACCAGTTGTTTGACACGGTTGGTTTTGGATGTCTTGTCTCTTAATTGGCTAAGAAGCTAGGCATTTTGGATCCAGAAGAGAGTTTTGGTATTTTTCAAATTCCCTGGGCCACCACATACCTTTTTGAGACATCATGTCCCACACCAGCCTTCTCAGGGCCTCTGTTAAGAGCCAACCTCATCCCTCTAGCAGGCTTCCTTCCCATTTCATAGCCTATCACAAACAATCAGACACTGAAAACAGGTACATGATCTCTCTCAAGTAGATTTCTCATTGTTCTCAATAATGGGCTACAAAGCCTTTGCTCTTTTATGCAGCCAGATGTCTTTGACAACCATGGTGGCAAAAAATTGTCTTGCACTGAGCTGCTGCCCTGGCAGAGTTCCATCCTACACCTCTCTCTGAAACATCAGCAAGCTCTTACATCACAAATAATTACTTTTGGTTGCCTGGAAAGTTCAAATCCTCAGGCCTTATTAGCTGTTAGACTAAGAAGATGACAACACAGCATTTTGTTTGTCTTTATCTATATGCGATACCATGTTTAAAACAGAAAGAGCTGTTATTTGACGTGCGATTCCTTAACTGCAGTAAGTTGTATGCCTATTTAATGCATTGTTTAGTCTCACATTGGCTAAAGCCACTTAAAGAAGCACTTGGCAAGCTCTGGCTTTTCATTCTTGGCATAGCTGCCCCTCTTACTTTTTCACTGAACCTTAAATACCAAGAAAAACCCTTCACTTATTTTATATCTGGCATATTGCTTTATACAATTGGCCAGAACTTTTGCATGTGGCCCTCTGTATTTGTCATAAGGTAATTAATGGCTTTGCAATATTTGATCAGCAGCAGCACGGACACAAAGAGAAATTGTGCAACCCGTACAGACCACACAGTCTTTTAAATTAAAACCTTTTGCATTTAATGCTTAGGCATACTACAAGATAGGGTTTCCATGCCAAAAAAAAAAAAAAAAGGCATGCTGAAGCCTCTAGAAAGACAACCAAAACCTGATTATTGATTAAGTATACATCTCTCTAATAACTCCTTCTTAAAAATACCTGATTATTTAAAAGAAGTAAAATTAAAGACTGCCGCAAGCTTGGAAACCCTTGAAAAATAGTCAAACATCAAGAATGAAACTCATAGAGAGGTGACATGTCCAAGGTTACACTGTTACTTAGTGGCAGAAATAGAAAAAGATACTGTTGATTCTCTTTTCTGATTCTAATGTGGTTTTTGTCCTTTGGCAGCAATGAACCGTGCCTATGTCACAGTTACCTGGTAAATTAAAATGGCCTGGGAGAGGCCTCCAATCGAGCTCACCCAAATGAATATAGATCTTGGTGGCTCTCTCATTCCAATAAACTCACCTGAAACTTAACACTTTGTCTTGCTGTAGAAATTTGCACAAACTAAAGTAATTCCTTCCTTGTTTCTTATACATTACACAAAATCTTCAGATGTGCTTTAAGCATTCCAAGTCCACTTAAGGTCATAATTTAGACTATTATTGTATATTATATTATTCTGACTCTTTGGTCACTCTCTCCAATGTCAACTTGGGTACAGCTGCTTTGGAATGACTTAGCAAAGCTGTGCTCCTGGAAAATCTGAAACAGTCTGACGAGTTGTTGGATCAGCTTTTTTTTCTGGAGATTTCTCTGACGGCCCCAAGCCAAAAGAAATTTACACCTGATTTTTTTGCAGACTTCCAAGCAAATACTCTATGAATCTCTTCAAACTTTCTTCTTTCATCTGTGGTCTTTATGAGGTATTAAAAGACTATTGGAGGGGTCTTTTTAAACTTTAAAATTGGGTTAGTCATAGAGTCAATTCTGTGAATATTGCTGGGAAGATGGTACTACCTCTGTGCCATTTACCCTGGTGAAATGGCTCTTTCATCAGAGGCGAGTGATTAAGAAAGTCTGCATTGAGCCAACCCACATGCAGCCAACAACTCCTGATTATCTCTGAAACTGGGGAAAGGAGCACCAAGAGTTAGAATTCTAGATTAAACTGATTTGAGGACACTACAGATTTTGGCCTCCTCACGTCTCCTTTACTGCCCCAGCCCAGCCCCTTTGTGAGAGAAAGGAGCATGTTTCTAAATCCTACTTCATTCTCTTATACTCCCTACTCACCTCTCCCAGCAGTGTCATTGGCAACAATTCTCAGCCTCAACACTACCGACGTTTTGGGCCAGATGCTTTTTTCCTGGGGGAGAGCAGTTCTTCTGTGCATTGTGAATGTTTAGCACGAGACTTGGCTACTACCCTCTAGATGCCAGTCTCCTTCCTCTGAGTCATGACGGTCAAAAGCATGTCAACATTGCCCGATGCCCCCAGGGTGGGCGTGTGGAATCACTCCTAGTTGAGAACTACTGGAATAAAGGTCTCCAGAAGAAAAGGAACTAGAGGGATGGGAAAGCCATGAGTGAAAGAAACAGAGAAATGAATTATCAGTCACTGGTTAATCAGGAGTCTATGTTCTATTGCCCAGAGTAAACAATGAAAACATTCACTGTGGTTTTAAAAACTTTTTTCTGAAATTAAAAAGCTCTTCCTAGGGGGCCTGGGTGGATCAGTCAGTTAAGCTGCTGCCTTCGGCTCAGGTCATGATCCCAGAATCCTGGGATCGAGTCCCACATCCGGCTCCCTGCTCGTCGGAGAGACTGCTTCTCCCTCTCCCTCTGCCTGCTGCTCTGGCTACTTGTGCTCTCTCTCTCTGTCAAATAAATAAATAAATGAAATCTTTTTTTTAAAAAAAAAGCTCTTCCTATAGACTATCTACAAGGTATTTGTAGGCACTCCCTTTTGTGTTATAGCTACGGAACTCATTTATTTTAGTAACAGCAGTAAAGGAAGGTAGTAATGGTGTAAAGCAAAACTTAGTGCTTAGAAATATGATAATGAAAAAAAGAAATATGATAATGACCACTTGGAGCAAATGAAAAAGAAGACTATTATCTATGACCTCAATATTTATGGCATTTTCCTTCTTAGTCATATAATAAATAGCTATCAGTCCCATAAGTGAAAAGACCTGGGTTCAGATATGGTGGCCACAGTTTTTCTCTTGCCTTCTGTGTCTTTCTGATCTAAATATCATCAGAGGCATTTTATTGCCCAGAAACAACCCCAGCAGAAAATAGAAAGATAGATGAAGTATTGCTTTGGAAACCGAAGTTCCACATTTACGCCTCACCCAGTTCCCCTACTTAATAGCATTTCTTCCCCTTGGTGCAGTTACTTAATATCCTTGGGTCTTACATTCTCCTCATTAGTAAAGTGGGAATTAAAATATTACACCTTGTTTTGAGGCTCAACTATAGAAGGGCTTTGAAAACCTAAGGGGTCATCCAAATATGTTACTGCTAATTGATTGAGTTGAGTGCTTTGCCTTGTCCCTCTCATCAACACCACAAATTATTTCAGTGATTTGACTTCACTTATTAATGGTATTGATGCATTAGTTCAATTGTTCTGCAATAATTATAATTTAGAAAAGTTAATTTGGCAGTGTATCTTCTCAACCTTATTAATCAGAAAGAAATGTATATTGGTATCTTCTATTAAGATATCGCTTTGCATTTAGATGGCCCAAGAGTTAACTAATGGATTTTCAGAAGGCTCGCCCAGTATTACTATTCATGTCCTCATTGCAGGAAGCAGAAAAAAAAAGACATCCTATCACTTTACCACACTAAGCTTGCTTAAATATTCTGTCTCCTCAGGGTGGTTAGGTAGTCACTGAGGTTTCACATTTAGGCAAAAGATTTCCATTCTCCCAAGTCAGCTATTGGTGATTTCTGCTCACCTCAAATGCAGTGTTCAGCAGACGGAATGTACTCACTAATCAGAAAAGTATCTCTGCACTCTCAGGTTGCCGAGGATACCTCCTTCCTTATCTCAGCCTGATTTAGGGCAATTGAATTTTTTTGTTTGGGCATGGCTTTGATGAAATCAAGATTGTGAGTTTTATCACCATACGGTCCAGTGACCATGTGGCATGTAGTTCTTCTATCCCAGAGGCTTCACATCCAACAGCTCTCAGAGACATAATATTTGACTTAGCAAAAGACACTTTTGAACCTCACAATCAAATACTGGTCACTGCTGCCATGAATTTTCATTCTATTTTGAGCTTTTTCAGGAAAATAAAATTTTCAGGGTTTTGTTTTGGTTTTTTTTCTGTCCTCCACAGCATCTGCTGTTGGGCACTTAATAAAACTATTTGACTTGATGTTGACAAAGCCATTCCAATAGCTATTTCCTTCTACCAGTCCCCAGAATATACCTCCATGACTTTCCATTTGCTACTGCCACCTTTAAGGATCTGAGATTTAAGGTATAGAATAAAAACCCTATTTGAGATATCATTTCTTAGAACCCCTTCACTATTGCCCCAGTAAAAATTTCTCCTAGCTCAACAGTAAGCTAATTCTAGTCAACAGAGAATTTTCAAGGTCTACCAAAAGAGCCTTCACAAAGAGGTTCCATCTGTGGAAGTAGCTTTGAAAACAGAACCTCCACTCACTTCCTCTCTGTTTCATCTGAGATATTCATACTCAAAGGAGTGATGGTAGTCAAGGGAAGGTACATAACAAATGATACATCCCTGGCAAATAAGCCCCCAAGATTGGTATAACAGCTGGAGCACAGGCCCTCAGATAATAAGTAATTTTTATTTTCCACAACATAATTGAAGAATTGGAGATCTAGAAAGAACCATATAGAGCAATCTGGTTCAGTGCTCTCACTTCCCAGATGAAGGAAGCGAGATCCAGAAAATAAAATAATAGGCATGAGGTCACAAAACACACTGGTGGGAAAGCCAGAACTGCAATTCAGTCACCTCACTTAGTCTAGGGCTTTTGCACAGGAGGACACTGTAAACTTAACCTTGATAAACTCACATAAAGGTAGCACTAGAACTGCTATGTATGTGTGTATGGTAACTCAGAATTGCTATGTCAGTCACTTCTGGTGTAGGGCATTAGAATAGTGTTTGAAAATCTGAGCCCCTAACCAATCAAAAAACTTTTTTTCCAACTTCTGTCATGTCAGTTGGTTGCTTAGTTTATGCATTTTGTATCACTTGTTAACTCAGAAGCCACCCAAAACAAAAGGTATTGTCGATGGATTATTTCTGTCTCCACACATTCCTGACTTGCTAGTCTTCCATGAAGGTCTTCCATGAAGAAGCTTAAATTTTCCTACGTATTTTGAGTTTTATGTTTCTTTCCATTAAAGTTTCCAGCCGTTCATAGACATATTTAGTTTGGCAGAAGGTAGTGGTGACTCATGGAATGAAGAAATTTGAAAGCAAAGCTACTGAAAATCGATCTAATTTCTTTTTGGGGTAATTTGGGAGCGAGCGATTGATAATTTGTCTAATTTTTCCTGGTTTCATCAGCTTCCATAATGCCAAATATTTGTTCCATATGGATGCTTTGTTATTACTGAAACATATAACAAATTTCAGCTGCAACTATATCTAATATGGTCAAAGGCTAAGACTATTATTGGCTCATTTTCTCATTGTTTTTGGCTGGACACCCTCAATCAATGGTTATTGAGTGAAAAAACAGAATCATATTGAAACCATTTTCAGCATGTTCCTTCCTATGGATCCAACCATTTCACTGTGAGTTTGTTAAGTACAGCAAATGTTCCTTATTAAAGGGATGGTTATGTTTTCGGCATAGACATGACTGCCAGTTAATTGCATTCACCTTATAATTACTCTCTCTCAATTTGGTGTAGAGATGTTTTTGGCTTTCCAAAGATTCCTTCTTTTCTGCTGAGTCTTGCCTCCCACTATGGAACAGATATTTGGGGATAGATTCTGAGAAGATCAATGACATCCTCATACAATAAGCATCATTTCAGGCTTACCTTAAGATAGACAGTCTATAGGCCCTGAGTTATTTGAATCGTAAGACTTGTAAAAGGTATTAGTGCCACAGTCTGGCAAGCATTTCTGTAGATTACTAGTGCTTTGCATGCAATTATGGAAATCTCCTTTACCAGAGAAACCAGACAAGGGTTCAGTAACATTGCATGAAAACACTATGCTGTGTAAGCTAAAGACACAGAAGGACTTACTTCTGGCTGGTTCTGAAGTAGGCACTGATCACTTACTGTCTGAAAGTCATCCATCAGGTAATTGATTTCAGTCAATATAAATGATTTCAATATCCCCCCCAACAACAAAAAAATGGCAATAATAAAGAACAGAGACGTCTCATAGAAGAAACCAGATGTTATTGAAGACCATGGAAAGTGGCAAGAAGTAGTCTCTTGTTTATGATAGGAAAATTTGGTTTGATTAACAAATGTTCTAAGGGTCACACATGTCACATAGTAAAAATACAGTTTACTGTTGGAGACTAGAGCCTTGCTACTCAAAGCAACTTCATAGCTTGTTGGAAGTGCAAATTCAGGTGCTCTACTCCAGACTAATTAAAACAAAATCTCATTTTAAACCAGATACCCAGAGTATTTGTATGCACAGCAGGATTTGAGGAGCCCTGGCCTAGGGAATCACAGGGAATAACAGGTACAAGTTGGTTGGTGACTCATCTGTTAAGAAAGAGAACACAAGCTAGTGAGGGATGAACTTCCACTGAAGATTTGAAAAGTGTTGTTGGGGCCAAACATGCTTGTGATCATTAACAAAATATATGTTGATACAACCATATCAAGTACCCAGTTCCTTCACGCTGGTAGAGCCTTTCTTTGGAGGAAGTATAGAACTGCTCCAAGGATAACCCCAAGGCCTGACCTTCTGTGAACTGGAAATTGGAACTCCTAATTGCTGTGGCTGCAATTTCCAAACCCATCACTGGGGCCAGGAACTGAGATCCAGTCCTTCAGATCTTGCCAGCTTCTTTTTCAATAGTTACATTTTATAAGAACAGCCAAGCAAGAGTCCTTAAAAAAAATATTTCTAATTGCATTGAGTGGACAAATGTGTGTTTTACTCATATCAAATTGCTTCCTTTGTCATGTTTAGCCAGGTTCTAATATTATTTTTTATGACTCTGAGTTGAGTTGATTAGTTCCATTAGGTTTGCTATTGGAATTTAAAAGAAATGGTTTTGAGCTAAGAAAAGTGGATTTCTGTCTCCTATTGGAAGATGAAGGGTAAACTTTAAAACTGCTTTTCAAAGAGGCAGCTGGCTCCCCAGTTGAAAACCTTCACTAGACCCTTTCTGGAACTTGGCATGTTCCCCGGCCTGAACCCATTAATGAAAGTCCAGATATCTAAAGGACGTGCTTGTTCAGAAAGACCTCATCCCATAGCAAGGCAGGTAATAGTGAGAGAGGTCCAGTTTATAATTTCTTTTCCTTGCATGACACTAGAAAAAAGAGGGAGGGCTTTGAATGAGGGACTTTGGGTATCTTGGGTTTACTCAGAGGTTTACCACTAAATACCTTGGTAAATTTGGTGAATAGTCCCATGAGTCTCAAAACCTGTTTCCATTGGAACAATAGTACAAAGTTGAACCATGACATTCCACTTCTGAAATGGGGTCACTGTGATCTCTTTTCACAGTTCTCCAGAGGTAAAAAGTAAGTAAAAAATATAGTTTTCAGAATTTTTTCATATACATTTTCCTTAAACTTTAAGTGTCACCTCTTGATAGTATTCAATTCAATTGGTGGTATTGGACTTAGCTCACAATTATATTTTTAATTTATTTAGACTTACTACTCAGCATTTTAATGCAACATCCCTTACTCCTTGGCACTCTACCCATTGAAAGAATGTTGACAAGATGCTCTCTAAAACCTTTTCCAAAACTAACATTTACTGTTGTTTCATGGAAATCTCTAAAATCTTTTAAGAAATCCAACTGGATATAGAGCTATTGTTGTTTCTTTATTAGAATTCTTCTTTCATTACTTTTATTCAGAGCTTTAGTAAAATATATGGAAGTAAAATTATAGCACTAACCTATTTAATTATAGCATTGACTGGGCACCTGTTCTGTGCTAAGTGCTACCCAAGAGAGGCTAAAACCATGCCTTCAAAGAGATTTCTCACTCGTATGTGAGAACCCATTAAATGTCAATCATGAACCCCAAGTTTAGATCAGAAAGAAATGTTCCTCCCCTATATTATTCCAACCTATACCATTCATTGAGTCCCTCTGGTTAGCAAAGCACTAAATGATGAAAGGAATGAGTAAAGATACTAACTACTCTCACGGAGTTACTTTAAAGCAGATATCATAAAATGGTGCTCTATTCCTATCCTACCTGAATCTAGCCCACAAACATGTTTTGTTTGCACTAGCAAATACACTTTCTAAATTTTGGTATTATAAAAACCAAGAGATTTTAAATTAAAAAAATAGATTAACAGCTTCTCTTGAAAAGTTAGGTCATCTAGCGGCACTGGCCAACAGTCCTGAATAGCAGCTACTAGCTATTTTTTAGGAGGGATACATGCTCCTTTAGCCCACCACAGTGCCTTACAGGCTTGCTTTATTCATCTATATACCCAATGGGACTCAGCATACATGGATCCGTGCCACTCCTTCCCCAGATATGCAAGATCTCTTTGGATGTTAACCATACACCTTTCTTTCTTTCTTTTTTTTAATTATTTCAAGGGACTTTATTTTTTTATTAACATTTTAATTTAATTTTATTTTTTTCAGTGTTCCAAGATTCATTGTTTATGCACCACACCCAGTGCTCCATGCAATATGTGCCCTCCTTAATACTCACCACCAGGCTCACCCATCCCCCACCCCCTGCCCCTCCATAACCCTCAGTTTGTTTCTCAGTCCACAGTCTCTCATGCTTTGTTTCCCCCCTTAATTTACCCCAATTCACTTTTCGTTTCCTCCTCCTAATGTCTCTATGTTATTCCTTATGCACACCTTTCTTCTTTATTCAACACAACACTCATTTATTGTCTTTGCACTATCACCCACACATTAGACTAGCCACTGTTGATTCCACAAAACTTTTCTTTAAGGTGTTTCATTGTTCTCCTCAAACATAGCAAGGGTATAGCTCAGACAAAATTCAAAAGACGATCAAGTTTTCCTGGTGAGGGAAGAGCCCAAATCTGAAAAACTGAACATTCAATAATTTAGAGACCATCAGAGGGATATTTCTTCAAGAGTAAGTGAGCTTTTGGACAGTGACCTCGTAAAGCAGGAAAGACCAGGTTCCCAGCCAATGCAATGGACAAATTACGCAATCACTTCAAGTGTTTAGGACAATGGAGACCATCAAACTCAACTCTTCAGACAAAGTAAGTTGTAGCGCCGTAGTTTGTTTTGCACCAAGATCCAGAACAGCTGTTACCAATTCACTGGAAGATTACACATGTGTCCTTCCTTCCATTCCCATCACTATTTAGGTCCTCCTCATCACTCACCAAAACTATTGCAACAGCCTCCTCAATGATCGTTCTGCGTCCAATATTGCTTGACACCAGCCATCCCACCCATGAAATTAATCTTTCTAAAGCACAGTTCTAATCACTTTATTCCTTTTCTAAACAACTTCGGTGACCATCCATGGCTAAGTAAATTGAATCCAAACTCCACAATTTGACAGTGAGGCACTTTATATAAGACCTCTATCTAACTTTTCAAATGTATTTTCTAGCATTTCCCTACAGCAAAGCTCACAAACTGGCAGTCTGCAAATTGCATCCAATCTTCAGAAGTATTTAGTTTGGAAAATGCAGTGTTTTTACAAAACTTTGAATTATCTGTCAATATAAATGACTCTCACTTCTACATTAGCACCAAAATCTTTACCACTCTCTATTGTATTACTGTGGCTCATTCACTTCTTTACATGATTTGCTTGGCTCTTATAGGCATTGGAGTTTCCAAATGCTCCCTACATATTCCAACATCTAACCTAGATGATTTCCTACTATATATATTATTTTCCTGGGTTTTCCTCCTGTTATTCTTTCAAATGTCCCCTCCTCTGAAAAACCTTCTACCAGATGTCAACTCTCTATCCTCTGAATAACAATACTATTACTCTTACAACACTTACAATCTATTCTATATTGTGTTTTTTGGTGGGTAGTCATGCTTTATACCATCTGGTTGGCTATATGCTCCTCAAAGGTGATGACTGTTTTATTAATCTTCTGTAAAATCCCACATACTACCTTGTAGACAACACTGTCGATTTCTGCATGGAATTAATTAAGCTATAGATTTTTAGGCCTCCCAGGCCTAGGTGGTAGTATGTGCCCATAAGAAGGTAGTAACTCATTTGAAATGCAGACGTGGTTGAGTTGGAAGGTCCCCATGGACTTTGAAACATTTTCAAGTAGGGAGTGAGAAATGCTGTATCTAAAGGAAACTATTGAGGGAATTTAGGTAAACAGAACATGATCCTTTTTGTTGGAAGCTGGCTGTGATCTTCTGATAAAATCCCTATTGCATGTCTCACAAGGAGCATCGGCAAACCCTTTAGTGTGCTTAACTGTGTTAGAATTACAGGAGTCAGTCTATTCAGTGGGACGGGGGAGGCTGAAACAGTGAGTTGAGCCAGTGCCAGGTAGAGCACAAATACCCTTGAAAAAAATGGAAGAGAAAGAACTTTGCACACTGCATTCAAAGGTATCCATTTGCAGAGTTACTGAACACTCAGAAAGGCGCTCTCATTCCTGTTTGCCCTGGCAGAAGGAAGAGCCCATCAACAAGTTGTAAGATTATAGAGTCAGAACTTAGTGGCTCCAAAAACAGATCCAACTTAACAGATTTGGTCAGAATGACCAACAAAATATGAACTAAAGGCAGAAAGTCACTATTCTAAAATATAATTCAATTAAGCAATGTTTTATGGACTAACATGTACCCAGGATAATACTAGAAATCAAGAAAAGTTAAAACAAGAATGCAAATGGGGACAATTAATATATTAACAAGCATACACCATGTTCTCCAGATATAACATAAAAGCCTGCCTTAAGTTACTTCAGTCTGGTTAAGAATGCAACCTTCACCCATGTGTAGAAGTTATCATCAAAGTAAACTGACAGCATTAAAATAAATAAGAAAATATAAAAATGGCATTCTTTTTTTCTATTCCTCCTGGACATGGCAAAACATGTTTATTAAATTTCCAAATGAATGTTGAGAATTTTCATTCTTCTCTCTATATATATAGTCTTGTGAGGTTTTCCATTGATGTTTAAAAGGAAGGTGGAATTTGTCACCATCGTATACCTTCTGTCTGCCTAGGTCCTTAACTAGGTAGAGGTATGGATGTACTCTGTTGCTTGGGAGAGGCAAGAAATACTAGGCGAACAAGCTGCTTTGACTTTGAGTTGATGGGAAGTACATGAAAAAATCCCTCCCTTTGTGAAGTTGCCAGGCCAATCTTTCCAACTCAAGCTCAATGATGTATCCAAATCCTACCTGGAGTCATGAGGTTCCTATTCCACCAGTTCTCTGTATTCCCCTGTCCAGACATGATCTGACACAGAGAACATGGGCTTCATCGACTGCTTTTCTTTCAGCACAAGGATTCCTTAAAACAGATATTTTTCCAAATTAAATAGAAATCTGTGCACATCTGGGTATATTTGAAATATATATATATATATTTTTTTTTAACCAAAGGGACAATGTTAGGTATCAAAAGGGGCTCTGATTATGAGGTGAGGAGACCTGAACACCCTGAGGAGACTTTCATAGTTATAAGCTGAGTACATTTAGCCAATTTTCTTTCTTGTAAATGGGGTACTGTCAGCCCTGTTCTGCCTCCAAAAAGGGGGTTTTGTGAGTATCAGGCAAGATGATACCTCTGGAGTCATCTCAAAGTTCTAGGCAATCAAGGCCAACTACAGGTTTCTAGAGATAACTTGAATGAGGTGTTGTTTGAATTGATGGAGTTCTAGGCTAGAGTACATTCTCAAGTTGCAATTGGGTTAGTGAAAATGACATTCAGGCAACTTTCTCTAGAGGTTGGGACAGCCATTCCTTTTTGGGTCATGTATGCTTTTTTGCTGGCATTACAAGGGCAAAAGTAGGAATAGCTGTATTATTGGTCAGTGCTTCCCATATTCCACCATCCCATGAGTAGGGATAAGAGGTTAATTAAATATATCTCTCGGGCAACAGAAATGATCAAGGCTGTCCCTGGAACACAGTTGCTTCAAAAAGTAGGCTTTTGTTTCAGGGAAAATCTCCCACAGAGAAACATGGAACACCAAAGAGAACTATAAATAGGACTATCATTTATGTCAATTATAAATAGATTTGTTCCCTTTTGATTAGAAGATTAGTTCTCGCTGAAAGTCTGTAGTTGAACTGAAATGAGGAAAAAACTCCTGACAAAATATTATTACATGCTAACTGTTAGATTTGATACCTTTTCCTCCCTTGGGTATTTTCTCTGATTTTCCCTAAATGAAGACATTTGTATTTAGAATCCACTTTTAGTCTTTGAAGTACATTTATTCATACTTCATCACCTCCTCAGGATATCTCTTTATCTTCTAGGCTAGAATACACACACATACACACACACAGACTTACACACACACACACACACACACACACACACACCACTTTTTAAATTAAAAAATTGAATAAACTGAATATCAGTGTTAGGAATTCAAAAGAGATAAAACTCTCCTCAGAGGCTCCCAAGGTGGTCACCATACCCTATTACAAAAGTTTGCCTTTTTATGAAGGAGATTCTTTACCAAATTGTAGGTCCTTAGCAAACAAATATTAGCATAATGACTGAAGGGCCAAAGTAAAAGATCAGTAGAGGAAGGGTCATATCCCATAGGCTATTGCTACTGAGCACTTGTCAGATATGCAGCTATTTTCCTTTCATTCTACAGGGAGCAATATCCAGAGGGATCCCAACTCTTTAGGTCTGCTTAGCCAACTCCTTGTCCTCTGCTTATGTTCATGACTCATCTCTTCCCAGGGCCAGAGAGAGAAGTGGCAACTTCCCATCTAAGCTGTCTGCTAGGTTCATCCTGGGACGAGGGTTTGTGGATGGAGCAGCAGGGTGCTGTAGTACCAGGCATGACAGAATGCAATGGAACGCATGTCTCCTGCCTGCTAGGATGAAGGGATGGAAAAACTTACCTGAGTCTAACCTACCTTGCCTCTTGGAGACTCTTGATCTCAGCTATCTTAGACTCAGCATTAAGAAAGAGACTGTAGGTGAGAGTAATTGGGAGGAGAGGGCAGATGCAATGAGCAGGGACCTTTCTGGGAAATTCCTCCCCCACTTTAAAAGCCCTATCCTGATTTCACTGTAGGATATTTTAAAATGAGCCTAGCTTGTCAACTGGAAATTCACTTCCTGACTCAAGATTCAAGGGAGATTTCTGGAAAAACGCTAATCAGGGATTTGGAAAGCCTGTGCCCCAACACATAAAGAAATATATTGAATATTTTTAAAGATATAAAATTCTTAGAACTGTTGGACAGGTTTCTATGTGTGACCTCTCTCTTCCAAGTGGCATTGCTCAACAGTCCAGCTCTCATCAGAAGGCTGACATCATGCTGTTGTGCAACTCAGAGCCATTGCAATGTCACTTTGCTAACTGCACTTGCTGTGCATTCAACTACTGAGAACCCGAGCAGCTTTAAGTTTTGAGTCAGAAGTTCTGAGCAGGATCATTCCCATGAAACCTGAACCCTTGGTTCTTCTAAAAAGTCAAAATACATTTGGATCTTGCAAATCGAGAATGTCAGAGCCAATATTTTCTTCTTTAATCAAAACCCAGGAATGCCACAGTGGGTGGCTGGGGCCATGTCCTCCCTTTTTCTCATTCCCTTCCCCCCACACTCCCAGCCAAAATCTCCAGGCTTGAGAGAGCTAAATGGGAACCTAGCTCCGGCCCTTGCATGTTTAGTCCTGAACTTCTCTACTGAGAACTGCATTATGGTGGACTCTGACACAGTAGGATGTGAAAACATGAGACTGAGATCATGCATTTGTTCCCAGACAGATAAGTAAACAGAAAATAGGAAAGGCTTCTTCCTACTCAGCCTTGCATTTCCAGTCAGGTATTTCAGATTCTCTTCAACAGACAAACTCTCCCTCCAATGTTGGTCATTGAGCCTGCTGACTCTTTGATGGAGAGTCTTCCATCCTCATCTCTTTGGATCACTCCTCTAGCTCAATCTACGAAATGCTTTTCAAAATTGAGGAGATGAGAGACTTCTCCATTCTGATACAGGCCAGTCCAGAATGTTCTTGGGAACTTTCATGAAGAGTTCTCTCCGAGTCCTGTCTTATTCACAAAAGTGACAATGGCCTTGAGATTGAGTTAGGTAAAACAGCACACTCAAGAGACCAGGTTTACCTTGTTCCTTTTGTGTTGCTGTCATCTTTCAGGGAAATCTAGAAATAGCAGAGAGATGAATCTGCCCTTCACTCCCCCTAGGGAAAAGGAAGGGAAAACCCTGACATTCCCCAGACCTCATGAATCACTCCAGAAGGTCAGTAGTAGCTTTGGTTAATGGGAAGTTTCAGAAAGGAAGCTTCCAAAATTTTACCGTGATGACTGTGAAGTGGAATAAGGATGCTCACATTTGTCTAGAAGTTACATCTGGTGTTTAAGAGAGGTTTTGAATAGATAGGATTTTTGATATTGGAGAAATTCTGGGTAGAGAAAACAACTTAGTAGAAAAACCATGAACGGCAAAATATAGGGCATCTTTGCACATGCATAAGCCATCCAGCCAGTTGTTGGAGCAGTCTGCTAGTGGAGAATAGTATAAAATACCCAAAAAGATAAGTCTGAGAAACATTTGTATTGAAAAAGAAGAATAACTAGCACTTTCTAAGCATTTATTATATGCTTGGTACTATTATAAGCACTAATATGTATTTGTTCTTTAAATCCTCACAACAAAACTGTGAAGTGTATACTATCAATATCTTCACTTTAAAGTGAGACTACTGAGGCATAGAGAAACCATGGTTTTAACTCAGGCAGCTGACCCCAACATCCACTGTACCTGGTAGCCTTTCAGCATACTGCCCATAGCATGCCTTTATTCTTGCTTTTTCTTCCATCCCCTCTTCCCCAGCTATGGAAATACTGGGTAATCTCTAAGGGCAAGCTCATATATTCCTTCCTTAGTGAGATCTCTTCCAACTCCATTCGTAAGAATTTATCTTCCCCTACTCCACGTTCCTCTTTATTTGTATTTACAGTAATTTTTCCAGTCTTACTTATATTAGAGTTAAGTATGCACTCATTTATAAACTTCTATAGGCCAGACTTGTCTTTATATCCCCTTTCATACCCTCAGACTCTGGGATAGTGCTTTCATGTAGAAAATGCTCAATTCACATAGCTGAACTGAATATCAGAGTCCACTGGCTAAAGCCTGGAGAAATGTCCCCTAGTCCCACCATACCTCATTTGTATCATCTTTCCAAATTTAAGACAACAACAACAACAACAAAAGACCAAGAAATCTTGAGCCCTACAGGGAACTCTCCCACTCCTGAAATCCTACAGCCCATCAAAAACTATTTGGAAAAGCACAAAGTGGACAATCCCAGGCCACAGACCAAGATCACCATTCCAGGGTTACCCTGCTTGGCTGCAAAAGAATGCTAACTCTAACAGTGCTTTTACAGGTTAAAATGTGGCCACACGTGGATGAAGTATCTCACCAAGGGCTGTGGGGTTCCAGGATTTCTGAGAAGGTTCCCTTTATTCTAATAAAGTTCTCAGTTTCTCAACCCCCAAATCCCAACTCCCTGCAGGAGACTCAAAAACACCCAATTTAATTAAAACTTCTCTTTTTTCACATTGAAGTCACAAGTTTTCACAGGGTGCAACGTGTTGCTAACCAAGCAATTTCCAGACTAGACTGCTCAGCAAGGCAGGTGCTGTTTTCTTTTTATGGCCACGTCCTTAAATTGCTTTGCTGCTTAGATATAACTGAGGGCCAGGTTGCTCAGACAGATTCAAACCCAATCTCTTCCTCTTTCACCCAGCTCCTTTCTGGCCTGGAAAATGTCTTCCTCCCATAGGTGGGATTACCCAATAGGAAGAGAATATATGATCTTTTTTAAAAGCATCCTTTTAATGTTTGTCATGAGTTACCTCCAAGTTCAGAGAGTCAGTAACACCAAGAAAGCACAGTGTGATGCCCTTAGAAGGATGTCAGACAAGCATGTAGAATGGCCTACAATTATCTAATTGTCAATGCCAACACTACACAAATTGAGATATGCAAAGTTGAGTGCTGAAATGTGATGGATGAATGTGCAGTTATTTACTAAGCATCTATTATATGCCAGGGTCTGAAGCAGGTGTTAGAGATTTAGAGCTCTACAAAACTGACAGGTTTCCTGCCTTAGGCACTTAGAGTTTAGCCAGAAAGCTGCTAAGGTCCAGGGTTAAGTGTGAACAAGGAATTGTGAGACTCTTATGCCCTGCATTTATCTGGGGGAAGAACTATACAGTACAAACCCCAAGCTTTCTTTTCCTCCTAACTGTTGGAATATTTTTCTAATCAATCTCCCCTCTTCTTCTTCTTACCCTCTCTTATTATTGTTGCCCTCTATAGGAGGCATTGTTGCATACCCACTGTTATAGGCATTGGTTCAGATGCCTTGTGTCAAGGAAGCCTCGGTGTAGGTTGTTTAGGCTTTTGCTCTTTAATCTTCTTATCCTAGACAATCAAAGGAGGCAGCTTAAATTTTTAAGGCAGCTTAAATCAAAGGAGGCAGCTTCTATCAGGAGTCAGACTCATCGTTCCCCTCTGTTTTTCTATACATACTGGGATAGTCAATGTTCCAGAGTCTCTCATCCTGGGAAAACCCACAGTTTTTGAGGCATTAAGTAAAGGAAACCATAAAATGCCCATGGGCCTATGTCTTGGCACCTTGATCTCAAGCTTCTAGAAGTGCCAGCTTCCTGGACATTTATTACCTACTCTGTATAAACAAACAAAATAGAGAATGGTAGGAAACACTGGGTAAGTCTCAAATTACTTGTTTGACAAATATCCAAGTGCCTTGTGCAAGGGAGAGCAATGGTCTCTGGTCCTTGACTGAATCTGTAAGGAAGTCACAGGTTTTGATACAACTTCATTGATGAACTCAATTCCAATCTAGGAGCCAAATGATTTACCTAGAAGAGTTCTGGGAATAGACAAGCCATATTTAAAGTGGGGAATCATTGATCAATCATATCAAATTAGATATGAAACTGACTCACTTGATATGATATTAGAATGTATATTTTGACATTGTTCATTTTTCTCACCAGTAGACTTTCTCGTTTTCCAAAATCCTTTTCTTTGTTCTCTGACACTATTACAGACTAACCTGCTATAACAAGATCATCTGAAGCTTCATTCAAGGCTAAACCTCTGTGATTCTGTATCCCTAGGCCCCAAATCCTGTAATTAACAGACATTTAGGAGAAATGACCAAAGACTTCTCTTATAAAAATCTACCCACGGTGTTATTGAAGTCTTATTAGAATGGAAAGAATGAATCAAAATTAGATGCATAAATAGTAGGATAGAATACTGATAAACAGCATGTAGGACTTGAGAAAATAAAATCAAGAATAGGAGAGAACTTGTTTAAGTGTAACAAATAAACTTGAAAGAAGAGCCAATATGTCCTTTATCTGTATTCACCAACTTAGAGTAAAAATCATAATGTCTAAATGGGATGGTTGAAAACCCCGGCCTTCAACTGGGAGGTGAAAAGAGATTGAGAAGTCCAGAAAAGCAGTGTTTTATCAGTTCTAATTTGGTCCTAGAGCTATTGGGTGACCATTTGTCTCCAAGTGGAGCATTGCCTGGTGTCTGTGTTTCTGTTCATGCAGAAAGCTGCTGGGGCCATCAGAGCAAGAGAGACTTCACAAAGAAAGTCAGAAAGCAGTGCCAAAAGGCAAATACGGTTCCTATCACAGCCAAAATAGTTCACTTAGCTCTTTGTGTTGCTCTTTTACTCTGTAATGGAGCAATTTCTATGAGAATTGTGTAAAAGCAAGGAGATTTTTTAGCTTTAAGCAGCAAATGAGTGAATTGGGCAAGAAAAGCATGAAATTCAGTGAGGGAAAGAGTGATAGGGAAATAATATAAAAGCCCTGGAAAAGAGTGCTTCCTCTTTAGAGATTCTACTATGTGAAAATCCACACTTGTAAAACAGATACACTCTGGATGGATTTTCTCAGTTCAGAAAAACTTACCACTTTACTAAATGCTTTTTAAGTCTACATTTTGTGACTTCTCATTTAATGTGGTTGAACATTTACTTTTGCTCTCTCTCTCCTTCTCCCCTCGCTCTACCTTACATCTACTGGAGATGAAAAGGAGAAATGAGGTGTAGTCCCTCAGAGGTCTCTTTGCCTACCCATGTTTGTGCTTCATTTCTACCATAGTGACAAGACTTAGAAATATGACAGGACTTAGAAACCCTTGGTAGACCAGAGGGTAAGAGTTTCTGTCAAGAAAGGAGATAGAGGGGGCGCCTGGGGGGCTCAGTCAGTTAAGCATCTGACTTTGTCTCAGGTCATGATCTTGGGGTCCTGGGATTGAGTCTCACGTCAGGCTCCCTATTAGGGAGTCTGCTTCTCCCTCTCCCCCTGCTCCTCCTCCTCTGCTTGTTCTCTCTCAAATAAATAAAATCTTTTTTTAAATAGAGATAGAAGAACTATAGAATTGCGAAAAACCTTCAAACTCATAAAATCCCATGCTCTTCAATATATTGACAGAAGGACTCTGCTGAAACCCCCCAACTTTACTGCCCCACCTTGGTCTACAAGCAGAAAAGCATAGCAATGGGGTGTAATACCAATCCATGAAATGGTCATCTCTTATGAATAGAAGTCACGACTCAGTTATTCAGCAGGGTTCTTTCTCTGAACCTCTATTGTACCTTGTACCTGCTCAGACACTTAGACTTATTCTGCTTTTTATTATGGTTATTTATGGGTTATCTCATCCCCTGCTGGGTCATAAACTCCTTGAAAACAAGGGTTTTGCCTTACTCAACTATTTTCACATACCCTACAACACTTAGGATGGTGCATCTTAAAAATAGAAGGTAGCAAAAAGTTTTGTTTGCTTTTTAAAGTGACTTGTTTTTAAATTGAATTCCATCTTACTTCTATAGGAACACTATCCAGATTAGAAATTATTTTGTCAGACATTGGGGAGGGTATGTGCTATGGTGAGTGCTGTGAATTGTGTAAGACTGATGATTCACAGACCTGTACCCCTGGGGCAAATAATACATTATCTGTTAAATTAAAAAAATAAGGTCAATACTATTACAAATGACACACATATTTCCTGTTGTTAAAAAACTAAAAAAAGAAATTATTTTGTCACCATAGATTTAAATTTCCTTAATAGTCTCTTAATATTTAATCCATAGTTTGTTGAATAGATTTACAGTGAATGAATCAATAAACAACTACTCATGGAGGGTGCTGCCCTCTTCCCCTGTGAAGTTGAGGCAGCATTGGGAGAATGCTTTATTATGTGAACCTCACTCTCCTGTTTCAGCCTAGTATTGATGATACAAAGGTGTCATCATCACCGTTAATCCAATACTGATGTAACCTGAACTTTTGCTCTGTGTAATCACAGATCTGGGTGAATTTCTTAGAAAAGAACAGTCCCTGAACTAAACTGTTAAGTAGACAAAGTATAAATTGGGCCTCTTCCATATTGTCGAGAGCAAGGGAGGCCCTAACTCTGCTCTGCCCCTTTCATTCTGACCATCAACCCCTTGCAGCAGCACCTGGTAAGCCCTGTCACAGATATAGGACCCTCAGGCTTGCCTATTTTATACCTCTTCCTACTCCGTTCATGCACCCTGAATGAGCTATTACCTTCCTTCCCAGAAGCTCTGTATAAATATATCCTAATCCAATGGGACAAAGCCATAACGGGGTCATTTGAGGCACTAATAATAAGTCAGGGACCTTCAATAAACTTTGCTCTTTAAAGAAGTGGTTATCATTAAGATTCTGTGCAAGTAACAGTTCCAGGATCACATTGGCTTGACCAACATGGAAGTTTATTCTCTCTCACATACAAGTCCCAAGACACATAGTTCAGAGCTGCTGAACTATCAGCTGACCAGAGCAGCTCAGGTATCCAGGCTCCTTCTAATTTTCTGTTTCACCATGCTTACAGTGTGACTCTCACCTACATGGCCCAAGATAGCTGCTGGAGCATCTTAGAGCCACATTCCTGCCAGCAGGAAGATTTTTAAAAAGCAAAGGATACATGTTGGTTGTCTTTTTAGGAAGGACCCCAGAATCTTTTTGTGAAACTTTCATTTATATTCCATTGTCTAGAATTTGAGCAAATGGTCACACATAGCTTCAAGGGAGGCTGGGAAATACAGTCAGATGAAAATGAATGTTTCCATTATCATGGAAATAAAGAGGATGGATATTGGGCAATGAAAAGGAATCCCTGCCAGAAGGACCATCTCAAAAATCTTTAAGTCATATCACTTAGGTGCTCACATATGCCCTGCAAAAATCAAAGTTTGATCTTATGTCAGCGAGATCCAGATGCCAATTCTGGCAGCATCACTTAACCAGCCATGTGATCTCTGAACCTTTCCCCATGCTATCAAACATGGGAATAATGCCTTCCACTTAGATTCTTATAGGATGATGTAAGATGACTGGTGGTGCATAGCACAGTTCAAAGCACAGAGTAGATGCTCAGTCAACATTTATTATTATTATTATGATTCTGCCCACATATGAGATTCCAGTCTGCTGTGTTCCAGGCTTTAAACCAAGTTGGGCATGAACACACTACTAATAAAGCTCCTGGTGGCCATGTTTCTTGAATAATTTCACATCCTATCCATTAGCCAGATGTGTTAGAGCAAATGAATGGCTGCTCAAGAGAATGTCTTTATCCTTAGTTGTCCTTTTCTTTCTGTCTTTGTTGGATGGTGTCAAACAAGACAAAAGCAATAAATAAACTTCTCAGCACTGCAAGAGATGATAATTAGAATCAGCAGTGCTCACAAAAGAGCCTAAAATGATGGAGGGGATAGTGGGCTTTTTAAAATACAAAGAGTATTTATTTCCACTTCACTCTGTGTATCAGGTCAAGCAAATTACTGTGGAAAGTCACTCTGGAAGAGGGAAAGAAATATATATACTGCTTTGGCTCTGCCCACTATGCCACATCAAGTAAATGGGTTAAGAGGTATACTGGGCTTTATTTTCCACTATTTCCTACTAAGTTTCTCTTAGAAGATGCTCTAAGATGCACTAAGTTCCTCCTATTGTTTTCTATCTAGTAAGGAAATTACTATTCTGATTGAAAAGTACCATAATAGTATGATTTGGTACTTGGGCAGACATGAGTTTAAATCCTGGCTTGGCCACTCAATAACTGGGTTATCTTGAAAAATATTAATTGACTTTTCTAAGCCTTGGTATCTTCAACTATAAGATGAGGATAATAATGGTGTTCATCTCACGGGATTGTTGTAAGAATTAAATGAGATAGTATATAAATCAGATGTCCCCAGGTTTTCTGGTCTGCTTGGGTCATATTTTATCCACTATCTACATAAAATGGTTTGTGACCCCTTTCCACATTCCATGGGAAGTCCACGCACTGCCCAGTAGCTCTGAATATTTGGGGCACCAGGCTTTTCCTTAGTTTACTCCACAGTTTGCTTCCCTACTATTTCCTACTCCTAGTTGTCACTGTTGACTCCTGAAACTGCCTTTTTCTGTCACCTGCCCCTTTTGTTCTAGCACTTCAAAAGATGAATCAAGGGTAGGGAAAAACTAGAGGCAGGAGAATTGTGAGTGCCTGGAATTTTGGAGAAGCCCTGAGAGCTATGATAAATAAGACTTGATGCAATTTATTGCCTACCTGGATAAAGGGGGAAAGGAATAACAAGTAAAAGAAGGTGATTGCAAAATTTTGAGTCTGGATAAGTAAGAGGATGATGGTGCAGGCATGGACAAGTCCAGAGGAAGATTTGACTTTGGTTGACTTTAGTCGATGGCAGAGATGTTGACTTTGGTTTTAGAGATACTGAATCATAATGGTGCATTCAGGAGACAATTCCCATGGCTCATTACTGGTGCTGGTCCAAAACTCAGAGAGACAGCAGCCCAAAGAAATAGGTTTGGAAGTTTCCTTGTACACATGACAGCCAAAGCATGACCCCCCTCACCCCAGTATTTAAATTTTAAGTTGTTTTTTTTTTAAATAAGAAGGAAGAAATAAAATTGCTATTTTGGAGTCTCAAAAGAACTGAGCATCATCCAATTACATCAAAAATGGTCTCCCAAAAAAACTCATTCCTTTAGATAAGCAACTGAGTTTTTAGTCATTATTATTTTTCTAACTAAAATTTAGAATTGTAGAATCAAAACATGCTACAGTTGTAATAAACACTAAAATGTTCCTGGTTCAAATGCCTCACTTACATATGGGAAAATTGATCTTCTAGGGAGTCCAGGTGACCTATTCTTACTCACACATGTTGAATAGTGATGCCAGGACACTATAACCTACTAGTAGAATTTCTGTTCTTCCTTGCTCACTTTCTTCAGCTATAGTTCATCTACCAAAGATATATTTTTAGAGATTTTACTTGATTAAAAATGTTCTTTCCAACTGAAGTACAAACACAGGTAGTGAGAAGAGAGTATAGAGTAAGGAGCCAGAGGGGCTGGATTTTATTCCCGTACAGAAAGAACTGGCTGTGTGACATGGAGACAGTCATTTAATTCTTTCAAAATACCAGTTTTCTTACTTGAGTAGCAAGGAGATCAGTCTGAATTAGCTCTGAAATGCCTTTCAGCTCTGATGTTCCTTGATTCTTGGAGTATCAACTGTCTTCAACTGGATCCACATTTTCTAATCCCACACAAGATGGAGAGCAGGCCCATTCCAGTATTTGGGGAGGCCCATCAGGACAAGAACTGGCCTCTCTCTGTGGGGGCTGGAGAAGGGAAGCAGCTGAAGCAACACTATCAGTTTCCTTCCCATTCAGAAGAGAACAATCGAGCTCCTCCCAGGGGAAGCCATTCGGATCTTGACAGTGCGGGGTCTGTCTTATGACGGGAATGGAGGATTACTGTAGAATGGGGCTGCTTAGTGGCTGTGATTCTGAACACAAAATCAAAGATGGAAGGAAATCCAAGAGGTCCTTAGGTCCAGTCCCCTGTCTCTGTCTAAGCCTTCCAAGGCAGATGGTTGTCATCCTACATTTAAAGATCTCCAGGGCACCTTCCCACAGCGCCCTGGGTCAGCATGTTTCCCCCTTACAATCAAGAAATTCTTCCTGGTATTTAAGTGGAAACACTTTCAGTACAGCACTAGTCTGTTTACTCTTGTCTAGTCCTCAGTGGAGATGAGGAAGAATATTCTGTGTGATAGTATGCTTCTTACACCTGGCAGTGGTAAATAAGTCAACTATTAGCCTTGGGGGGGGTGCTAAATCTTAATTCCATTTTCCATTTTTCCATCCAGTTAATCTTTTTTTTTTTTTTTACTCCTAGCTGGATTTTTTCCAGCTTCTCCAAATGAGTCTTAAAATAGGAGGATGAAATCTGAGTTCCCACTCTAATTAAAACCTCAGCAATGCCAAGTTTTGTAGAAGGATTACTCTCTAGGCTTTCATTTCATAATTCTCAACATACGCCTGCCTCATATTACAATTTTGTTGTAGTACTTTGCTGCTGACATGAGGCCCACAGCTATTTTCCTATAGTACTTGTCTCTGCCAGTTGGAGCCCATTTTTGTCTATTTTAAACATCTTCCTGCTTTTAATGACCTCCCCCTTTCTACATTGTTAAAGGTCACTTTAAATTCTCATCCTACCTTCTAATATTTGAAGATCTTTTCCTGGCTTAGTGAAATCTGAAAAACATTCTAGGCTATATTTCATTGAGGAAGAAGTCTCAAATTTCTCCTAATACCCATAAGCATGGTTTAAACATGAAAAGCATTGCAGACTACCCTTCTCCAGTCGTCTATTCAAAAACATCTTTTCAAGCATCAATGACAGGCACTAGGGATACAGTGATGGATAAATCATAACTTCTTTATCCATCCAGTAACATATACATACAACATATAGAAAATATATTCATGAAGAACTTACTCTTTGCAAACCTGTGGTGGGTATAGGGGCATAACAGTTTACAGGATGTATAAGGCTGTTACCTTTGTGAATCTCACATTCTAAGGGAAGTAGAGGAGGAGGGAGACAAAGTACAAGTCAACAAATATGTCAAATCTTGATAAATGTTTTAAAAGAAACAATAGGATGATAGACATCATAGTGGTGGCTATCTTAGACGGGATAGACACGAGAGACTTCCCCAAGAAGGGGGCTCTGAAGACTTTACAGCCTAGCATGGTTCTGCTATTCTGAACCAATCCTCTTTAGCAAACCAAGCCCTCCTCACGGTCTCTTCTCTCAGACCCAGTAATAACCTTTGCTGGGATGTTAATGGCAGATAATGCACTGTTCCTTAGTAATTATTTATGTTTCCAAAGAACTCTTTCATGTTCTTTACTCAAAAGGAATGATAAATGAATTTCAGGATAGAGGTGCCTTAGTTCCATAGGAAGTTAATAGACATTCCTGGAAAACAAGGATCCAGTGGTCTCTTAGGTGTGGAGAGAGTGGACATCAATAGCATCACATAGATTTCTTCACTGCAGGGTTTCTTACAGCCTTGAATAAGTTGATGAACTTTAGGACTCTCCCAAATGGGATGTTTACAGCTGTTCCCTAAGCTTTGGCATGAAATCTGTGAAAGAATATTTTGTGACGGATGCTGGGCTGAGGAGATGTCTTGGATCCTTTGGTGTCTTTTGACATTTGTTTGTCATTGGGGATATGATTCCAAATCACAAGCACCCAGTATGCAGGCTAGCATTGGATGTTTCTGAATCGTATGATAGGGGAAAAAGAGAGCTCTCCATGAGCCTGGGCCTGTACTTCTCTTGTTTCTACAGATCATGGGGCATTTTGAGAGTTTTTTGAGAGTCTTAAATTTCCTCTTTCCAGGAAATTATACAAACACACATAATTACACATCATGCGGAGGGTTCACAGGTCTCCTCTAAAAATGTGTGCATGGACTAGAAGATTTCTAAGGATCTGTTCAGTGTTAAAGTTCTAAGTTTCCGCTCTCAGATCATACTGACCTCTTGGTTCATATTTTTTATGAGCCTGTGGATTTCTTGAGACTGGTTCTTTTACCTCTTCCCAAGCTTGCTCAGCCTTGGTGGAGTGCTCAGTACACAAAAGATGCTAATAAGTATCTGTGTGCCTGTGGTCACCTCCCCAGAGGGCCCTGTGGTAGCTGCTGCCTGAGAAACAGTCGGGGAGAGTGGGGAGACCCCCCCAACAAGAAGTACCAACCAACCCTGGGGATACCCAGTTGGCTTTCCAATTAGTGAATGAGATCATTTTCCCTCTGATCTTTTCCAGAAATAGATCCGTGAAGAAGGCGTGCACTGAAATGACCTAGCAAGGCAATGAGAAGGAAGTGACTAGAAAGGGAGTTATTAAAAACCCAACTTCTTCTTTAAAAGGGAAATGGAAACAGGGACCTGGAGGAGGGTTATAACTGCCAAGCCAGCAGTGGCTCCTGCTTTCCTCCCCATGCTCCCAATATGGATTTCTTGCCTGCAGGGTACCGTTTGATTTAGAGCTATGGGAGCCTTGCACACACTCTCATGAGAAGGGCTTGGAAAAGAAATAGAGCAGCATTTGCCCTCTTCCTGCCACTTCTGTATGAAGGCAGTTAGATTAATTAACCCTGTTTCCTCAGCAGGATTGATCCTGATACTTGCTTGAGAAATTTTGATGATTATGTGTAGCCTGACTGACAAATAACAAATTATGGATTTTTCTTTTATGCAAAACTGAATGTCCTCTGGTTTATATAACCTCCTTGATTCTATATGCAATCATCAGTGGCATACTTCCCTTTCACTTTCCTTTGCCATGAGTTTTGAATGATCCATGAAAGGATGTTTTGATGATGTGGTCCTGAAGGTGTGCCAAAACCCCACCCCATCTTTTTGGCTTCTCTGCATTACCCTGGGTGGTTATAAAGGGTGAAGGCATAGAAAAGGTAGATTTGGGTCCTTGGGAAGTCTGTCTTCTGAAGTTTTACAATTGAGCAGATTGGCTTGAATACCCCCGTGACAATTTTGAAAGCCTAAAAATACATTGAACCTGGTACTTAGAAAAGGTGGCTTTCAATATCAGAGGACGTCCCTGTGTTTCTAGCTTTCCATGTGGTCGGGGAATTTGTTAAGGCTCTAATTTCCTTCCTTGCAACCTGGCTTGTCTTCAGGTGCTAGCTGGAAGTCAGAATGACACAGACTGTGCAAATAAAAAATGCAGGGAAGGGAAAAAGGTCAACATGTGTTTTTCGTTTCAGTTTAGTTTCTTATTTTGGAGGGTTATTTTTTTTTCCTTCTTGCAATAAAACTGGTTCTGCTACCAGACTAACATATGGATACCTTTATTAGGCAATTATCAAAACAGATATCAAGCATTTCTGGAGTTTTTAATGTGTAAGAGGTCTTTCCCAGAATTCCTGTCCTCACTGGCCCTTTCCTTCTTGCTAGTGTTCTGCTAAATCATATATTATATACACATATTGGAAGCCTACATCACACAGAGGCATTGGCCTTGGCATCATCTGAGAACTAGTTGGAAATGCACATTCTCAGGCACCACCTCAGACTTACTGAAACAGAAACTCTGAGGGTGGGGCCCAGTGATATTGTTTTAACCAGCCCTCCAGAAAATACTGATGCAGGCTCAAGTTGGAGAAGCCTTGATGTACATCATTGTGTAACTGCCCACCTCCTGGTTCATTAGTCATGTTGCAAACTGGCTGCTGCAGGAACCCCTACAGATTTATAAATCTGAAATCCATCCGTGCATGGCAGTTAGTGGAGACAAGTTGTTGGGTGGAGGGGGGGAGTTTTACTATTTGAAATCAAAGGAACTTCCAGATTGCTAAGTCACTTGAACTCTCAGTTTTCTCATCTACATAATGGGAATGAGAGTTATTCCCATTTTGTAGCTCCCAGCTCTGTCTCTTGTAGGGTTGTTGAAATGGCTGAAGGACAGAATGGGTGTGAATGTGTTTCCTGAACCGCAAGGCATTCTATGCAGCTAGCTCTAGATTTAAATGTACAAATCAATAATGCCGAAGTGTATTATGAACTGCAGGCTCCTGAGGAGTAGGAGAAGGGGGGCAGAGTGCAGCCAGGGACTGCGTCTCCTTTATCCTCATCAGTACTCTAAACCCCGAGTCCAGGCAACATAATGGCCATTCATTGACTTTTTGCTGAATAATTATAACTAACATTTGGTAAATGTTTACTCGTGCACTCATCAAATAGCCTTTGAGGTGGGTACTATTTGTGTCCCCTTTTGTGGATGAGAATTGAGATGTTAAGTACCTTACCCATGCCCACATAGTTAGAAATGGTGGAGCCAGCATCTGAATTCAGGCAGACAGGCTCTGGACCTCTAGCTTCCCTGCACAGCTTCACAACTAATCCATGAGTAGTGATGCTAAGGATGGTGATAAGAAGTGACATTTCATGTTTGCTCTGTGCTGCTCACTGTTCCAAGCTCTCTTTGTGCCTTACCTCATCATAACCTGAGAGAGGTACATACTATTATCATCCCTCTTATTAATATAATTTATTTTTATAAATGATCTCAAGGAGTACAAAATTATTTCAATGAATATATTTACTGCTACATTAGTTAAACAGAGACACAGAGACTAGTCCTGATGTTGGATTTCTTCTCACCAAGATAAAAATGTCTTAATATTGCACCTCTATGTGTACTGTTTGTGCACTTAACTTATCAATCCACTAATTGATAAGCATTTATGAAGTGCCTCATTAGTGCCAAGTGCTGTCCTTTTAGACACAGAAATATGAGACAGAGTTTCTGCTCTTAAGATGCTTCAAATCAAGTTGGGGAAATGTGCCAGTCTTCATAAAACAGAAAATAAAGGCTAATAAGTAGTTAAATGCTGGTTATTATGTATAATCATTTTACAGTTTCAGAGAGGTTGGTGGAAATGAAGTCCTCAGACAAGAATTCTCACAAGGGTCTGAGGAAAACTCCTATTGCTAGACTCAGACTTCAATTGATCTGGGCAACTGTCATTGAGCTGTTGATTTCACATTCTCCTTCAAGGCTATCACAGTAATCAGGATTATAAAGGGAATGGTGACCTGTTACCCCATTTTTGTTTCTTTTGTTCACTTATCCTCAGTACTGAGAGCAGTATCTGGAACATATTTGGTGCTCCATAAACATCTGTGATTAAATGATAATAAGCAGAAGAATAACGTGGGAGAAGGACAGATATAGTTTGCCAAATTTTGGGTTGGATGGGAAGGCCAATGATCAGTGATTTTACTCCCCAAAAGTGGATTAGGCAAGAGCCTGGTATTGCACAGAGAACTTGGGTTCAGAAGGAGAAAAGGAACAGTGACTTTTGTTATTTACGATACAAATTCCCCTACCCCATACAGTGGGGTGTGATGTTGTCTTGGCTCCTCGACCCCCCACTCTCCCCATCCTAGAGAAGAAACCTCATAGTTACTTGGTAATTCTGAAAGTTGAGAACCAGTGTCTCTTGTCATCCATTTCATTTTCCCTGGTTTTATTTCTACTTAGCAAACTTTTGGATGCCAAGCCCAAGTCTTGGTTACACCCCATGTTTCCTTCAGAGGAAACTGTATTAGTAATTGAAAACAGAAATTGGTTCTTTTATTCTAATTCATGGGATGCAGGTAAATCCTGTTTGTGCTCCACCTTGGCTGTGTCTTTTCTAATCCTGGGAAAATATCTGGATATAATTCTCTGTTTTTGTTCTTTGTTCTTTCATTTGGATCTTTATGCAAAATCAAAGTCTTTCATCAAAATTGGATTGTCTGACAATATCCTTTGAGGCTTAGTAATTCTCTTCCTGGGAATTTTTTCTTTTTTAAAAAAGATTTTATTTATTTATTTGTCAGAGCTCATGCACAAGCAGGGGGAGCTGCAGGCAGAGGGAAAAGCAGTCTCCCCACTGAGCAAGCAAGAAGCCTGATGAGGGATTCATCTGGACCCTGGGATCATTTCCTGAGCTGAAGGCAGCCACTTAACTGACTGAGCCACCCAGGCATCCCAATTGAGAATTTGATCTTATGAATGATCTCGAAGAGTAGAAAGATATGTGCACAAAAACAATACTAAGTTAGTTAAAATAATGATAAAACTGGACATAGCCTAAATGTCTAGTATTAGGAAATGGTTGAAGAAATAAATGATGAAAAATCCACTCAATAAAATATTCTGCTGCTTTAAAATCATAACTATGAAGATTATGTAGCAATATGGAAATGCTTGCAGTATAATGTTAAGTGAAGAAAACACAAAACTGCATTAAATTTAAGCTGTGACTATGGCTATGTCAAAATGGTGTGTGCATCTTCATGAGAACTAGAAAAAAATTTTAAGTGAAGATAATATTATTTGTTGAGATACCAAGATTATGGGTAAAATTTCTTTACTTCAATTTCTGCTAAAGTTGTTATAACTTTGGCAATTCAAAAGAATTGGAAACAAGATGGTCTGGCTACTGCCCCTTCTGGAACTGGAAAGAATCACAGTGTACTGGGTGAGATGTGAGTATCCCATACCCAGCTGTACCCAAACTGCAGAATTGCATAGACTTCTTTCTCAAGGACAAAGGCCATGCATGGCATTCCTTCTGACACTCTCTAGAATATGTTGTGTAAAACTGTCCACTGCATATGCTCAAATCATGGGATTGCACTCACCCACACCCTTCATGGATATTAGCATTACATGCCTTTGAGAATCCCAGTAACAGTATCAATTTCATAGGTTTTCCTCACCAGGGATTTCCCCCATTTTCAGGGTGTCCTCAGTTGAAGGGAACTGGCTCTGCAACTTTCTAACTATATGATTTGGGTCAAGTTACTTAACCTTGCTAAGCGTCAGTTTCCTCATATGTAAAATGGATATAATAATAATGCCTACTCCATGTAGTACTGTGGGATGTAAATGAAAAAAAAAACAGGAAAAGTAATACTTACTATAGTAGCTTAATAGAAAGCACTCAACAAAGGAAAGCAATGGGTAACGTTTTTATTGCAAAAGCCCCCATTGTTACAAATGTCAAAGAAATAAGTTTAAATATAAAATGAACAAAAGAATGAAATGCTGCCTTTCACTCTCAAGAGAAACTTGAGTTTAATGGAAAAGGTTGTATTCGATTGTATCTTTGGGTCTTATTATAGTTCTTTCTCTTCCACTGGCTAACCAGTATCCTCTGGGTTTGAGTCTTGCCAAGTGTTCTTGCTGCGTGAAGGTACTGTCTGCACTACAGTGTTTAAATCACGTTAGGGAGTTGAACTAAGCATCCAACCAGGTAGCATGGTTGGGCATAGTAACTCTGACATTTGAAGAAATGCATAATTTCAGGCCAGATAGAAGGCTAAGAGAAAGAGACACTGCTAGTTATGCCACAGATGACTAACCCAGATGAGGGAGAAGAGAAGTCTGGGAAGCCAAGAGCCACAGCCAAGGACAAGAGAGGAATTTGGTTTGAAAGGAGAGTGTTAAGACATCAACAGCCTGAAAAGAGAAGTCCAGGGTAATTTGTGGCCTGTTGAGTACCAGGAAAAAAGATGTGGCAAAAGAAGGCACAGATGTTGTGAAGAATGCAAGGAATTTATGACGATTCATAGTCTGACTGCGGGAAATGTCTGCCAAGGGCAGATCTCAGTGGACCGTGGGAGCACTGGTTCAGTGAGAAGATATGTAAAGACTAGGACTTCACAAGTGACCTTTACCAGAGTATCATCTTGAACCAGAAGCAGAGGAGGAGGAGGAGAGGAGGAAAACAAGAAGTAGTTTGAGAAGAAAAATAAATGTTAGCAAATCTTTAGAAGTAATTAAAATGTTTCTAGACCTACAGCCCTTTTTTTCCTATCATTCTTTTCTTTAAGAGGTCTTCATCAATGATATGAACTCTCAGTTCAGAAATGGGGATGTATGCAGCTCTCTCCACATTCTCTTATCAGAACCCATACAACTCAGTTAAAGAGCTTTACTTCTCTCCTTTCATCCCAAGTATATAGAGTTGCTACAAGACCTTTAGGATCATTTCTTCTTATCAACCTGAAGTTTTCCATATGCAGTTTTTATACAAATATGGATCTAATTGACATACTGGAGGTTATGGAGACCATAGCTCTCAAGAAGTCAATGGACTTGATATTCCCCTTTCTCACAAGTGTGAGAGGCTTGATATGGGGTTACAGGGAAGAAGATACTTTCTGGAAAGCTGGGAAGAGAAAATGGAGGCTTCCCTGCTAAAAGACTATGCATCAGAAGAGATCTGTTAGCCCTCACTTCCTGCTGGAGTTAAGACAGAGATGATTTGTGCTTAAGCATTAGCATAAGCAGTCCCTCCATGCAACCTTCCCAAACCCAGATCTGAACTAAAGAGAGCAAATAGAAGGTAAGTATTAAGGGAAATAAAATGTCCCACAAGCAGTATCCTGCCCCCATATGACATATTAGTCCTCAGGTTGCTTGTTCCCAATGAGGCTAATTAATTCCTCAGTCATGGATAAGTTTTATGATAAACTGAAAAATAACTTCTGGGGCAACTAGTTCTCAAAAAGTAAATTCATGGAAGTGAGTGACTGGCTAGAAGGCCAAGAAGACACTGCTTCAGAGTGGGATCCCAGAGCGGAGCGACGTGGTCATGCACAGCATGTTTAACTATGTGAGAAAAAATAAAAAGAAAGGAGTTTGGTTTCTGTTTTGTGATTTCAAATATCAAAGATGAAAGTATTTTTCTTTGCTGAATTTAGCAAAATAAGAGATTTTTCTTAATTGAGAATAATATTTGCTAAATAGCATTTGTAAGTTTTGAAGAGGTAGGCATGCTATCAGTCTTTGATGAAATAAAATTAAGAACAGTATTTATTGTGGAGACAAGCCACAACTTCACCACACCTCTCCCTCTCCTTATTCATAATTTACTTCTTCAATTCAGAAAAATAATATTTGGGGGAAGAAGACTGGGATGAGTGGGTGGTTAAAAGCTTACAGGCTTAGTGATTGCCAGATTACTAAGAAATCTCTTTAGTTGTCCTTAATTTTGCTATCATGTCCAAAGATGTATGAAATTCTGAAATACAATCATTTGAGGAAAGCACTTCAAGTCTGTTGGTCATGTTTAAGCAATCAAATGTTAAAAGAAAAGGGAGAAAAATTATAGCAGCAAAATTCCATTGAAAGAAAAGAAGTAAAAGATGGTCTCATGAGTCCAAAATTTAGCTGAAAGTTCCTGAAATAATATAATCACTCTAAATAAACCATTCAGCCTCAGTCTGCATACCTGCGTTGTATTTTGATAAATATTACTACAACTTGCTTGAGAACTCCTTGTACAGATTTAAAAATTTTTAATAACCTTAACATTAGTTTATTTTACCAAAAAAGGCGGTGATGCTTCAAAAACCATGTTTATAATGGTCATCTTCTAATTTTGTCCTCTGGGCAGATGTTGGGTATCAATGGCAGAGATAATGACCTGTCTGGAAGCCCATTCACTTTACCAGAGATGAGACAGCATATGGTTGTAGCTGGAATTTTCCAGGGAAACTATGCTTGTGTCCCCCTGGAAGGAACTGAATATCTCACAGAGGATTCATATATAATTCACAGACACCAAGAAACTAGTGAAATAAAAAGTTGGCCACTCTGAGTGCTACAGAGTTTAGCATTCAGGTCAACAATATTAGCAACCCTCCCAGGGCTTGTCTGCTTACTCATTTTTTTGAAGATGCAGCTTTGTAAAGAATAATGGTAAAAGACTGCGCTGAAACCTTAGATTTCACACTAATTCTTATTTCCAAGTGCCCACACAGGTGAACGCCATCCCTCACTTATTCCTCAAAGCCTTCAGGACCCTGATTTCCAGAATGTAGCTTGATTCTCTCTGCTATTTCAACAGTTCCAATAAATGACTCCCTTTATTACACTTCTTCTAATTCACACCTGTATCCTCCTTGAACTGGCTTCTTCAATCCCCATAGATGGTCTTGTCCCTTTCTCTCACTCAAACCCGCCTCCGTATTGGACATTCCCTATTTTTCTCCATCAAATCCAACATTGATCCCTGCTTTCCTTAAATTCAGCCTATAAATCTTGCTTTCATCTAAAATTAAATCTGGCAAAGAGGAAACTCCTGGTTCTCTCAGCAAACTTCTCTTCACTATATATTTTGCTATTATTAGGGAGAAACACTGATATGTCGTATGTACATTATTGATTAAAAGGGGGGTAGCATAACCATCCAGATAATCCTTAAGGCCATATTGTTAGAAGGAGTGCTTGATACCATCCAGTACTTTGGTGGTTGACATGAGAAAACTGAATCTCAGAGAGTTTGGGTGACTCGTGAGTTTACACAAAGGATCTGGTGCTAAAATCCAATGTTGTTTTCAAAATACCACATTGCCTTCTTTTTATTCCCTCTCTGCATATGGCACTCTTGTAGGTGCTACAGAAACACTTCCCAGGACCTTTCAGTTCAGGAACAGCACTGGTGACACACCGGCATGAAAGGGACATCACACACATCCTAACTGGCACTAAAGTGCACACCATGTGGTTATTTATATCATGTAACACCCTAGCCACCTTCTCCCTCCCCCTTCCTCCTTCTCTCCCTGTGTTCAGTCTGTCGCTGACTCTGGCTGTTCCTTCTCTGCGATAATGCCAAGGGCTGTCTCTGCTGCTGTGGAGGCTGCCTTCCAACAGCTCACACCCTGATGCAGGCCCAGTGCCTCTCCTTACGGGGCCTCCACCTCCCAACGCTCTCCCTTCAGACACGCCAGACTGCCCTGGCAGCTGTCACCTCTTCACCTGCCATCCTGACTGTGTCACACCCACCCCTGGGAAAATCTCCAGATGTGCCCTGAGCAAAACACAGAGGCCTGAGTGAAGAGACTGACAGGGAACAGGGCCCCTGAGAATGCAGAGCAGGTGCCAAGTTGCAAAGAAAAGAGAAATGATAGACTTTAGAGTGAAACTAAAAATAAAGAGAATGTGTTTCAATACCCTTTTGGCTGATTCATCTTTCTGTGGCACCACAGAGAGGGGTGTTACCCTCTATTCACCAGTGCCTTATGTTTTGCCTACAAGGCCTCTCTTACCACATTTGAAAGAGTAAACGAACAATAACAACACAAGTATAGGAGATAATGTTCGTAGCATGGCTACAATCTCCAGGTTGGAGCCAGACTCATCTTACAATTTCCGTCATAGTCTTTCTCAAAAAAATGAGATAAGTAATGTCCATATACGTAATTCCTCAACATCCCTTCGTATTCTTTCTCTTGTTGTCTGTTTTCATCTCATTCAGGCAGGGGTCCAAGATGGAGTAGTGACTAAGTAGGCCTGGTGACACTGTATACTTGGTGACTGCTTATTCCCAAAGTGAGGCTGGCAGGAGAGGGAGCCCTAGTTTTCAGTCATTCCGGGGAGGAAACTAAACTCTAATTCCTAGGCTACTATGAGGTCTGCGTAGGAATTGTCCTAAAATTCATCAGTGAGTAAAAACATCAATGGCTGTCAATAAGAGGAGGGGAGAAGATATAGAGAAAGAAGAGAAAAGAAAAAGCTGATACATGAAGTGAAGAGAGAGGAGAAAAATACATACATTGGTTGAAAGTGGTTGGGAAACCACTTCTGACCATCTATTTTGCCCACACCCATCTCATGCCTTGCAACACTGTTTTGAAATAAGTGGATAGATGGGGATGGTAACACTGAATAACTATTGGGAAGAAATCAAAGGTAACAAGAGGTCAAGATAAACCCACATGACTTTGCCTTGTTTGACTTGACAGAAGCACCCATTTTTAGAGTGTCTATTCTAGATTAAAAGTATTTAGAACTATCTAGACAACATATAGTTTGGGTATCCTTTCAAAGGAATGGTTATTCATTTATTTTAATGGCAAACAGTCCTCCTCTATCCAGAAAGGATCTTTTTCAACCAAACATTGAAAAGGATGCATTTTTAAGAGGAAGAGAGGAAGACGATACCTGCCCAGCTAGCTATATCATCCAACTCAACTCCATAATCACGCTGCTTAAAATAGCTAACATTTATTTAGACTTTACTGCATACCAGACGTTGTGCAAAATGCTTTATACGCATTATCACTTAATCTTGGAGGTACTCTTTTACATATGTCCATTTTCTATAACGTCTGAATCTTCGAATATTTGGTGCCTTGCCCAAGGTGAACACTGAATAAGTGGCAGAATCCAGATCTGTCTGACTCTAAAAGCTGTGCTTTTAGCCATTCCACATATTGCCTCCTTCACTGGTATGACTGATGTCACAGGCAGATCATACTCAAATCCTGTAATATGTTCTAAATAGCTGAAACTATGTAACTAGAAAATGGTAGCTAACTTATATAGCAGGCCCAACTGAAGTCATTCAAACATAAAAATGACCTCTTGGCATTTGATTATCTTTTACCTTAGACGTTGATAAACCAAACCATTCCCTTGGGGCAACATTTCTGTCCAGCAAAGCATTTCTCTTGCCAAAGTATAATTTTGTTGGCTACGTCTATCTCCTCCAAGCCCTGGAATCAGACCTAAGCTAGTAAATTGTGCTGTCCTGGCAAGACGGTTGTCCTCCAGGGCATTGTATCAGGCTAAAGTAATACATCATGTTGCTTCCCACTCTGTTGGCCCATTTCTCCAGAGTCCTAAAACGGTAATATTTCTGCTCTGAATCGCCAGTTTTCTTGTCTCTAGGCCTTGTGCTTTAGCTTCCTGGTCTTAGAGATAGAGGAGGACTAAATAGCACTATTTTTACACCTGCCCTTGAGTTGAGGTTTCCAAAAGAAAGGAGGGTTTAAAGAAAGCGGAAGCCCCATAGATCTCTGTTTCATTCCTTTCAGACCCACAGATACACAAACATCGACTTGATTGGGCAATGAGAAGATTTTGGTCTTTTTGGGTTGTGGGGTTTTAGTAGCTGAGAAAGAGTTGCTGAGTGGTGGGGGTGAGGATGGGGTCAAATAGGGCCAAGATTCCTAGAAAAGATGACCTCGTCCAACTGAGAAGTAGTGGGACCAGCAAACACCGGCAGTTAAAAATTAACATAGGCCAAAATGAAATCGATGCCTAAATGTGATAGGTTTTCCAGAAAAGTTCGTGACATGTAGTTCATAGAAAAGTGAACATTTTCTCAGTGTTCACTTTTTCAGATGCCAAAGGTCAATCCTACTTGGAAAGCTCCTTCTGTAGAAAAGCAGAAATGTATAGAGTCCACTAGCAACATATAAGGCAGAAAAACTTCTTCAAAAAAATCCTAATTTCAAAGTGTATGACAGTAGCCTTGATACTGATGGTAAGTCACTTGTGTAAGTGTGTGTATGTATGTTATTCTAAGTGCATAATGATGTACCTAGTTTACAGAAGTGAAAGCCTCTTTCTGTATCTTTACTAAGCATATGACAACATACATCGCAATAACTGTTTTCATTCAAGTGTGATTTCCATAGAATTTTTTTAAAGGTAAAATACTGACTCCTCAAAAGGCTTTAAGCTAAATGCAAAGTCTATGAATTCAGGAAATATCAACCATCAATCACACTTTGTGTTGGGATAAATAGTCTTATCACAATTTTCCCTATGTTAGGAATTCACGAAAGGAGTCTAGTTTTCCATATAAAGCCATAAAATATGTAAGAAGGATTGAGAAGTAATTCTCACTTTTCCACCAATGAAAATAACAATTAAAATGCTAAAATATAGACAACCTCAAGATTACTCATATTTTACCCAACTTTCCTAGAGTATACCATGCAAAATTATGCCAACTGAATGATTTTTTTATTAGACAAGGTGACCCATGGGGAAACATTGCCCTAAGAAATTAATCATTCTGAGTTACTCTAAATTGTCAACATGTCTGGAGGTTTTGGATAAATAGTTGGTGTAAGAAACCTAATTTTCTGGTTTCTGTGGACTCTTACTGTAGTAGTTAATTTTGAGATCAATCCTCAGTTAATCAAAGTTAAATAGAAGTAGTTTCTTACTACTTAATAACTCCATCTGTGTTTTCCATCAAGCACATAATTGTGAATTTTTTACAAATAGCCAGCTTGAATTGTCTTATTTCTTTTTTTCTGCCTTCAAAATATGATTGACTTTAGAACCTACTCCTGTTAGCAATTTCTAGAGAATATTTTTATTCCTTAGAACCCAAAGAGTAACAAGTTGTGTCTTCAGAACTGAATATTTCCTTGTTTGCAAAATGTTTGCATTTTTCATTTTTTAAATATTGATTCTTCAAATCAGTATCTCCTGTTTCCACTGATAGGGTTTAAATAATTAAAGTAAATCTTTCTCGATAAGAGGGGATGTTTCAAAGGAAATTAAAATTGAGTACAGCATCCCAATGGAATTCTGAGAAACCTATAAGAAACACAAGCATACATAGCACTAGTAGAGTTAGTATCATTTCTACCAGTAATGCACAACTAGAGCTCTTTATTCTAGAAGTGATGATCCCACTTAATCTCAGCATTACACCTTCTCCTTCAGAGATGGAGGGAAGCAAGTTGCTTGCATCCATGACAAAATGCGAGACTCAGCTAATTGGTGTGGTTTTGATGATGCCACAATTCTGCCCAAAACCCTTGTAACTAGCAAGTTTGCCCTGAAGATTATTGAATTACTCCACTGACCATGCATTATTTAAAGGGAAGTGCTATTATTATAGAAGCCAGCTGCTTAACCATTGGAATTCTGTCTGTTGGCCTACTTTCAAGATACAGCAGTGCACTGTGATTTCATGTTATATCTACTCAGAGTGGAGTCAAAGCCTAGGTTAGGTGGTGGCCAATTTGTCTGCTAAGCAATATGTGGTGTGCATGCTTTGGAGCAAAACTACTGACTAAATAAATAAATAAATAAATAAATAAATAAATAAATAAATAAATTTTCAATGTCAAGACTCTGTCAGCAAGAAAAATTCTGTGAAATTTTATACATCTATCTGTTCATGCTAATGGTTGAGTGAGTATATAGTCACCTCCTAATGGCAGTACCACAGAACTCTGGGAAGGTACCTACTTATAGAAAGGACTCTTTCTTTTTTTATTTCTTTTGTGGTAGTCTCAGGTGAGAAAAAATATTTTAAGCCTCTTGGGGAACTCAAGTAATAAACAGAAAAAAAATATTTTCACTTTCTAAGTTAAAAAAATATTTGAACTTCTTTCTTGAAGACAATGTAAGTAGCTTCCAACCATACTGAATATTTGGCCTAGATGAGTTTTCTCCTCCATTTCTTTACTTATTATGGAATCTGAAATAGACAGGATCATAGCAGTCATATGCTGTGTACAATATAGGAATATGCTCCTAAGATCTCTGGCAGGTGTTCATATAGTCTTAACTGTCTCTAGCAATTGGAAGTTCATTACCTTTAAAAGAAGTTTGTCCCCATTTTTAACACTTTTGAGTACAAATTGTTAGAAGTTTTTTCTTAAATTAAAGCAATATTTGTTTCCCATTAACCTACCAGTTCTTTTTTTTTTTAATTTTATTTATTTACTTGACACAGAGAGAGAGAGAGATCACAAGTAGGCAGAGAGGCAGGCAGAGAGAGAGGAGTAAGCAGGTTCCCTGCCGAGCAGAGAGCCTGATGAGGGGCTTAATCCCAGGACCCTGAGATCATGACCTGAGCTGAAGGCAGAGGCTTTAACCCATTGAGTCACCCAGGCGCCCCTCACCTACCAGTTCTGACTCTGCCCACTGGAACAGAATTACATAGTTCCTAATAACGAATTTATAAAGGCAAGGATAGAACAATTCATTCCATCTCATTTAAAAATTAATCATAATGACAACAGCTATAACTTATGGGTCATTAAAAATCCCCATTTTTCTCAAAATTGATACTGGAGCAAATGATTTTAATGCCTTTTTAGTAAACCATATTGTTTCAGATTTCTAGTTTTAGCCCATAAAAGAAATATCTTTATTTCAGTTTTTTAACAAAAGTAATATGAGTGGGGTGGCTCAGTCGTTAAGCGTCTGCCTTCAGCTCAGGTCATGATCCCAGGGTCCTGGGATCGAGCCCTGCCTGCATCAGGCTCCCTGCTCAGTGGGAAGCCTGCTTCTCCCTCTCCCACTCCCCCTGCTTGTGTTTCCTCTCTCGCTGTGTCTCTCTCTGTCAACTAAATAAATAAAATCTTTAAAAAAATAGAAGTAATATGAGTGTACTGGTGGTGGGAATGCAAAATGGTGCTGCCAGTAAAAACAGTATGGAGGTTCCTCAAAAAATTAAAAATGGAATATATAATCCAGCAATTCTACTTCTGGGTATTTATCTGAAGAAAATGAAGCACTAATTTGAAAAGATATGTGTACCTCTATGTTCATTGCAATATTATAATAGCTAAGAAGATATGGAAGCAATTAAGTGTCCATCAATAGATGAATGAATAAAAAATATGTGGTATATAGTATATACAATGGAATATTACTCATCCATAAAAAACAATGAAATTTTGCCATTTGTAGTAACATGGATGGACCTAGAGGTATCATACTAAGTGAAAAAAGTCAGATGTGCAAGGACCGATACCATATGATTTCACTTATATGTGGAATCTAAAAAACAACACAAAGGAACAAAACAAAACAGATACAGACAGATGTAGAAAACAATCCCATAGTTGCCATAGGGAAGGGGATTAAAAGGTATAAACTTCCAGGAATAAAATAAACAAAACACAAGAATACAATGTGCAACACAGGGAATAGTTAATAACATTGTAACAACTTTGTATGGTGACAGATAGTAGCTAGATTTATCATGGTGATCATTTCATAACGTCTATAAATGTTGAATCACTATGTTGTTCACCTAAAACTAATATAATAGTATATGTCAACTGTACTTCAATTTAAAAAAAAAAGAAGTAATACGAGGCATTTGAAGATAAAGGGCAAAACTTTGACCCTCAACTGTGGCCTCTCAATTAGTGAGAAATGATTTTTTTGGTTACATATCTTGATGTAGAACCAGAAATCGAGCCTATAGGACACTTCAAAGGATGAATTAAACTTTAAAAGGCAATAGGTAAACATTTGTTATATTCATATATTCCCAATGAAGTACCATTAGTCTTTGTATATATGATGAATAGACAAAGAAAAACATCTTTCTAGATCTGCAATAACTAAAGATAACCAGTAGTTTCATGTATGGTAAAGTCGGGGGTGGGGGGATGGGTGAGCCCTGTGGTGGGTATTTAAGAAGGGCACATATTGCACGGAGCACTCGGTGTGATGCATAAACAATGAATCTTGGATCACTGAAAAAATACTAATAAAATAATAAAATAAAATAAAATAAGATCCAAATCTATATACCACCATTTCAACAATATTTTTTAAAAAAGATATAGACATAAGGTAAAATTTTTTTTGTGGAGCATTACAAAAAATCCTAAATATCTGATCCTAAATTCATTGACCTATGGACTGGAAAAGCACAGCTATTTTGTAGATTGAGCCATGTAAAACTGAGCTCATCTAAGAAAGGTGACAAAGCAGATGCCCAGTGTATGCTATTATTTTTTTGCTGAGCTGATGATTACTTTCTATTTCATAAGAGGAAATAGACCTGTGGTGAGGTTCATGGCTTTTGGCAGTCACCAAGAAAGGAATAGGCAGTACATAGTGTTTTCTGCCTTCCCAAGACTAAGGGTGATGTCTTCCTCCAGAAGGAAGATTACATTAGAGATGTATGAAATGGAAATGCTAAAGAGGTCCTGGAATTGCAAACCGTATCCCTCTCCATCTTCAACCCAAAGGCATGAATTTTGTAATTAGTTGTTTCTGAGTTAGCCAAGTTTGAAGGTTTTTGGAACCACCTTTACCACCGCACCTTTAAACATCAAATTACTATTCTATACTATACAGCAAAAAAAAAAAAAAAAGAAAGAAAAAGAAAAAGAAAAAAATCCCAATTATGTCCCATTAAGAAATGAAGAAATGTATAGTTTTGACAAAGCGCAACCATTACCTGTGTTGAACAACAGGAATACCTCAGAGTAGGCCAAGTCACCTTCTCCTTCCCACCCTAAGAGAAAAACCAGTGTATCAGCTACACTTAACTGGCTGACCCCTTCAACCTCTTGAAATAACCCCTTAGCAAAAAGTATGTAGAAGTCCTTTGTGGATTACAAAGAACCATGTAAGCCCATTTGTGTTCTTCCTCTAATTTATAGTCCCAGGAAAAGATTACAAAAACAAAAAACAAAAAACATTGTTTACATTGCCCAGGGGACTGGCCGAGTCTCAGCTTGCCAGGGCCTGGCTGGCAAGCAGAACTAGAGAGTCTTCTGCACTAGTGGATTCTCCGATGGCAAGTGAAAACACACTACCGAGGCTTCAGTTGGGGCCAGCTGCCTGGTCCCTCCCAAACCCCTCAACCATGAGGCGCCCACAGGGCTTGCCCCTAAGTGAGAAAGCAGACCCCACCCAAAGAGACCACAAATGAACCTTCACTGAGTTACTACCCTCAGCTGCCCTAACAATGACAATAAACCTGCCTTATAGGGAGGAAGCATCCCCAGACTTGTGTGCCAAACATCAGGAAAACATTTGGGTTTGTAGAGGATGCCATGAACGGTTGGCCCTTCGAACAGAAAGGCAGCCAAACTAGTTTGGTAGCAGGCCATTACCAAGGGTTTGATCTTCCCTAACTAGGGAGTTCAAAATATACATGGGGACTTTGACCTTCAAAACACCATTCTGAAGAATGGTGTCATTATTACACAAACATAAGACTTTTTATTTAAAATATAACATTGTCTTCTGTGTTGGGAATAAAGATGGAATATATGCCAGATTGGTTAGTTGGATTCCTCAGGATCAGTGGTTCACAAATTTTCCTCCATGAAGGCTGGATATCAGTGCAGAATACCAGGCCCCCTGCCTCCCAAGGGTGGGGAAAGGAGATGAGGGAAAGCCAAGATCCAGTCCCTCCTGCCTTTGCCTGAGCCAGAGATGTTTCACTTTTGTCTGCTTTATCTATTGGTATATAAGCAAGATTTGGTTTAACAGAAGTTCTACTTTAACAAAAAGTTTACAAAGAACTTAGGTACATTTTCAGTTCCTGTGGCAAGTACATGTAAGCTTGTTTTGCCCTCTCTTTTAATTCTAGAGTCAGGAAAAGTGTGTTCAAAGCAAAACAATACAAAATAAAACTAAACCAAAACCTATTTGCCAAGTAAAGAGATCTACCTAATTTGCAAACATCAAAAGAAATTTGATTCATTATGTGCCCTCTGGGCAATTAGAATCACATGAAAGATAGACATTTAGTTCATCCTGTCTCAGTGTAGTAGTTATTCTATAAGAAACTGATTGTTCTGGTCTCTCCAGGGTGATAGTAGAGGAAGCCCCATCACACTAGTACTGTTATCGATTCCAAATTCCAAGTCTTCCGGATGCACTTAACACTAAAGCTGTTTCTTCTTCACAGACTATATAAGATCCTGGAAAAGGGTTCTCAGAGAAAGTGAACAAACATTTATTTAGGATCTGCTTTATGTCAGGTGATTTTCTAAGCACATTTCATACATTATCTCCTGTAATCCTCAAAGAATCCCCAGGTTTCCTGGGCTCTCTGAGGCACTTGAACTCTGCAGGGAATAGATCTGAGTTTGAATCCTGATTCAACCCCTTACTGCATGAATGACTTGAAGCAAGTCATTCCCCACTCTAAGTCTCAGTATCCACATCAGTAAAATGAGGAGCCCTTTCCAGACTTAAAACTCCTTTGATACTCAACCTGATGTTACAATGGAAGAAGTTAAGCCAAAGAACAAACACTTGAGCCATTCTGCACATAAAAACTATGCAGATTTTGGGGTGCCTGGGTGGCTCAGTCATTAAGCATCTGCCTTCAGCTCAGGTCATGATCCCAGGACCCTGGGATCAAGCCCCGCATGGGGCTCCCTGCTCAGCGGGAGGCCTGCTTCTCCCTCTCCCACTTCCTCTGTTTGTGTTCCCTCTCTCGCTGTGTCTCTCTCCATCAAATAAATAAATAAAATCTTTAAAAAAAAATAATGCAGATTTGCTAAAAAGATGAAGAAAACTTAAAACATGCTCTTCTTTTAATTAATATTCATAGCAGCCTCCAAACTAAGTGAATATATAAGGAAAGACTAGGTTTGGGCATAGACAAGATCCTTGACTACAGGTTTCTGAGAACTCAAGAATTAACACAAAGTACATGGTGCATGAGTTAGTGCTAAGGAGTGTGGAGTAGAGTCCAGAGACACACTGGAACCCAGAAGGATCTGTGGGGAATTGTTGGGGGAAGCTTTAGGAAGAGGTTGAGATGTGTAGGTTGACCAGGTATGGAGAGAGGAGAGGCTTCAGGGGCTGGGTGGAACTGTAAAGATAGCAGTTTCCCCTCTAAATCCAGGCCACTGTGTGTTTGATTTGCACAGACAAGCCCACGGGGTATGGCTCCAGCAGTCGGAGGGCACCTCAGACAGGCATTGTGGACGAGTGCTGCTTCCGGAGCTGTGATCTGAGGAGGCTAGAGATGTACTGTGCACCCCTCAAGCCTGCCAAGTCTGCCCGCTCAGTCCGTGCCCAGCGCCACACCGACATGCCCAAGGCTCAAAAGGTAAGCCAGCTCATGGGGAGGGATCCACCATCCTCGAGATATTGAGGATACTTGTGGGTAGGCCAAACAGAAATTATGCCCCATAATCTCCTGGTTTACAGGTCAAAAAAACACCATTCTCACCTCAGATTTCCATCCCTTTGGTCACTCCACATTGCAAATTCTCCTTTCCACTGCTCTGGACAATCTGATGCCAAAAGACAATGAAGAACAGTCACTAAATGTGAGCTTTGGTATCAGACAAAACTGAAGTCCTAGCTTTACCAGTCACCAGCTGAGAGCCCTTGGCCAAATAACATAAGCCTATCCAAACCTTAGTTTCATCAGTAAAATTGGGATAATAATACCTACTGCATCAAGTCATTTTAAGAATTAATAAATAGACATGCACTTCTTTTCACATGCTGCACAAAGTAACTGTTGGACAAGTGTTAACGTCTTTCATAGTTGAAATTAATAACAAAGCATGTAACTTTTCAAGTCATATTTTGCAAAGGTGCAAAGAAAAAAATATGTTAAAATGGGAACTATTTGAAATTCACATTCAATGGCAAACTTAATTAAAGAAAAAGCCCATTAAACACAGAAATTTCTGTTTGGCTCTAGGAATACCTAGAAATTTCTAATGATCAAAATCTGTAGGTGTCTTTTTCTATGACCTACACTTCAAACAAACCTTATAGCTACTATCTATGCCATCAAAAGTACATAAATCATCAGATGCATATTAGTCACTTGATAAATTTTATTGAATGAGTGAATAAATGAGAGAACAAATGAACAAATAAATGATTAAATTTTAGTCTTGAAGTAGAAAGAATGAGAACTGAAGAGTCAGGGGTAGGTAAAGGAGAAAAAAGAAAGTGAGGAAGGGTGGGTAAGGAGAGTAAAGCCCAAGTACGTCTCCTTGGGAACACTGTTTGAAAAAGCAAAACCAAAAAACAAAAACAAAAAACTGTGGTTTTACTCCTTGGAGCCAAAACTAGCATTGTGCAGAAAGCATAAGAAGAGAAATCAAGAAGTTCACAGTGACACATGTGCTGATTCCTGGTCCTACACTGCAGCTGAGCCTGGAGGAGGACCAGGGAGCTTAGTGGAGAGGTGACCCCAGGGAGCCACCACGAATGATGGAAAGGGCTTGGGCACAATATGGTGCACAGAGAACACAGTAGCCAGTGGGTGAATCAGGGAGCAAGCATCACAGAAATAACTTAGATGAATGTGTCTGAGTAGTGTGCTTGAGGGGACAAAGGCAGGTTAATTCTTTCTCTTCCCAGGTGACCCAGTGCCTCACAATTTCTAGCTGGGAAGAGGGTGGGGTCAGAGATGAGTCCCAGAGTTCCAGAAGTTTGGGTCTTGTGACCAAGGCCTAGACATCCCTCCAGCACCAGTGCTGTCTCCTGTACCACACGAAGCCCAGGCATTCTGGGCTGACTCAAAGGCTCTGTCTTCTGGGACACACCAAGGGAACCATCTGTTCTCAATACAATTATTTTTGTGATGTTTACAGTATCATCCCCCATCTACCACCAAGAAAACGAAGTCTCAGAGGAGAAGGAAAGGTGGGCCAAAGAAACGCCCAGGAGGGGAACAGAAGGTGGGGACGGAAGCAAGTCAGCAGATGAAAGGAAAGAAGAAAGAGCAGAGAAGGGAGACTGGAGCTAGAAACTGAACACAGAGGCAAAAAAAGGAAACTGGAGGAGAGAAGGACTAAGCAGACAGAGGCAAGGACGATGAGAGAGAAGGAGACAGCGATAAAGAAAAGTGGGAAGTGCTATAGAGGAATGAAGAACAGTAGGCCTGGTGGAGCTAGATAATGCATATGATGGAAGGAGAAGGAACCTGTTGTAGAATGTGGATAACAAACATGGAGATAATGGAAAAGAAAAACGTAATGCCCAAGGAAGTCCAAAGAAAAACAGTGGCAAGAATGAAAAAAAGAACACAAATTATGAAAGAGGCAAACAAGACACTACATTACCCTCCCCCCCAAAAAAACAATTTAATAAGAGTTAAATAATTAAGATAAAAATCAAGGCTTTTGTATGCATTTTAAAACTTGTGTGAAGCTATTATAGAAGAATTGCCTATGTCAATATATGTCCAGAGTTAAATATTAGCCCAAAATTCTCAGCAAGACTGAATTGTGTCATGGAAGTTCCCAGATTTCCTTTCCTGCAGTGTCATTGGAGGCTGGGTTTCTTAGTTAAGTCCAGGTTCAGGCCAAAGGGCACTCAGTATTTGCCTAAAGGCCTGTGAAGCTGGTGAAGTAACCTACAAGAGGAGGTCATTGAACCTTTCCTTTTTTTTTTTTTTTCCTTTGGAATCAGATATAAAAGATGTGTTAGTTATATTAGTCACTTAGGCTGCCATGACAATGTACCACAGACTGGGTGGCTCAAGCAATAGATATTTTCACACATTTCCGGAAACTGGAAGTTCCTATCTCCAAATAGGACACATTTTAGGTACTGAGAGTCAGGACTTTAACATATGAGTGGCCGAGGAGAGACACAACTCAGACTATAACAGAAGACTTTTGATGTCTGATTACTGCCTTCTAATCCTATCTTCTATAAAACCGTGTGTATGTCTTTGTCTCACATGCACACACACACACACACACACACACACACACAAATCTAGGTTTTCAAATATGAAATCCTGTGAGTTTCTGTTCCATGGAAACACTAGGACAAAAAGCCTCTGAAGTTGATTGGTTCAATCCCTTCACTTTGAAGATAAGAATACTGACATCCATAAAAGGGTAAAGGCATGCTTGAGTTTAAGCTGTCCTCCTTCTGGCCAGCAGAGAAGAGCACATAATCAACATGGACTAAGAAAGAATTCCAAAAGGAAAAGATGGGGCAGAAATAAATGGCATAAGAAATCCTCCATTAACTTAATAGTTTTCCCCTGAAGGTAAAAAAAGTTAAGTAGAATCACAGAATTTAGGTCTTGTAAATCTTCTTCAGCTTATTTGATTTAATTAGTAGGCTTAGAGTCTTCATTGATATAAAACAAAAAGTCTCAAAGTCATCCAAACTGTGATTTTTAAGAGCTGAGGGAGGGTGTAGGAGAGAAGTGGTCAGCCAAATGATGACACTTGGGGTAAGAAGATGACTAAAACAAGAAGTGAAGCATCTCATCCAAGTAACCTACTTTGAAGATGTCATGGTATGAAGGAACCTCCTTTCCGCCTGGTCCTTCACACCCCTGAATTTTCTACTTCAGGATCATCCTTCCTCTATGGTGCAGTGAAAACCAGGATATATAATAAATATAACATAACAAAACATATAAGGCCATGCCCAAGGCTCAACCCAGGAGGAAAAGGTCTAGTCAGAAATACGTCAAGTCCCACATGGGAGCTAAGCCACTTCTGCTGTGGTTACAAAAGCCTGACCTATCTGAATAGACAAGGGTAGGCTGGTGCCTAAGCCCATCTAGCCAGCCACCTTATTCAGGAGATGCAGAGTTCTTCACTAAGACATCCATGCTTTGAGACCAGCCTCAGGCATAAGCCAATGTTTATTGTGACCACCACATGAGAGTAGCCTGCAAGTACAGCTGGTTCTTCAAGTTCCACAGAAGAATTAACAATTAATGTCCTACAGAAATTTCCATAGAGGTTTATCTCATACCTATTTCATTGTTGACTGAGTAAATGTGAATAATGACTCAAGGTTTTGGATAAACTCTAATTATACTCTATGATAACCTTCATTCAAAAAAATTGAGGCAAAGACTTTAAGAGAAAAAAAAGGAATGGAACTTTCTAGTGAAAGAATGATTAACTCTCACACTGTGAATTAAAATACACTTCTTTTGGGAATGGGTTTTATCACCTTAAAGCAGTCATCTTGAATGCCTACATATGATTTCTGAATGATATAACCTAAGTAAACAGGAAGAACCTATTATTGTCTTTCTATCTCCTCCTTCCTAGGGTCAATATGCCGAGGACCTAGTGATACATGGCATATAATGCTAGATGGATGGGTGGGTGGGTGGATGGATGGATGGATGGATAGATGGATGAAATAGACAAATTTAAGTGAGACAGGCAGCTGAATAGTGGTAAAGAAAGACCTAAAAATAAGCAGCATTGCTAAGATGAAATGATTCCTCTCATCCTTACATAGGGCACCGAGGCATGGACAGAGTGAAAAAAAGGAGGGCAAAGGATTTGCACTGATACAAGCCTCGCACTGTATGTTTGGAACTTCCTTCTAGAGCTTAAACTGAAATCGTTCAAGGACCCACTGCTAACAGTGGCAACTGGCTGAGTAGTACTTTATAGTGAATGTTATATACCTGTTGCTCTCTTCGATGTTTTCTTGGAAGTGGACAGAGTATTAATCATCACTCAAAATTCTGTTTCTACCATTTCTTGGGGCAAATTGATGACTGTGCGTAAAACTAATGGGAAGATGGAAGGAATCATGATCCTGAAATAAAGTTGTTGAAAAATACTTTTATTGAGCACCTACAATGTGCCAACCTCTATACTAGGCATGAAGGAGAATTATAAAGATTGAAGATGCAGTAAAACATACCAGTTAAGAATACAGACTCTAGAGTCATCCTGCCCAGGTTCAAGTCCTGACTCTCATTTACTGACTGTGTGGCCTTGGGCAAATCATGTCATTTATCTGTGCCTTGGTTTTCTCATCTGTCAAACAAGGCTACTGTTTGAAGCTACCTCCTATGGTTGTGAGGATTTACTGAGATAATATCTATATAAATGTGCATGTGAGCATGTGTGTACAAATACATACTATATTGCTTAAGATGATTCCTGGCACATAGTAATCACTATTAGAGTTTTAGTTAATATTATTTTATCTAGTTCTGAAAATTAAAACCATCTGAAAAAGAAATAGATCTCTTTAAGTAGAACTGAGTCTATCACTAAAACTTTCAAGGCCAAGCTTGCTAGCACTTTTTGGAGAGGTGGTAGCTGGGCTTCAAGAAGATGATAGAAGGGAACTCAGTGACCTAAGAGCCCTTCCAACCCAGAGAACCCCAGTTCTATGAATAATTCCAACTTAAGTGAAAGTTCAGCTCTCCCATGTGAGGGACCGTTAACTTTTATTTCAAGGTCACAGAATGAACTTTCAGAAAACCACCATTTTTCTCAACCAGTTAAAATCAAATGTAATACATGTTTTCATTTCATGGTGCCTGAGGAAAATTTAATTGTAGCATGAACTCCAGCTCTTACTAGTTTTAAGTAAAATTGCCAAAATAAATAGAAATGTGGGATATTTCCGGGCTCACACAGCTTCCGGGACATTTCAGTTTCTAGGGCTGCCGATCTAGTGCCTTTCACAAGCATTTGATCTTCTTTCAAACATCTCTTGAAAACAAACAAAACCTCATACAGCTTCAAATGTGTGTGCTGTTAGGATGTCAGGGTGGAAAAAGAGGCAAAAAAGAAAAAAGAAGTCCTCCAAGAGCCCCTCCCCCCTCCCTTCACCCCTTGACCACCCTCCCACCAACCAACAACAGGAAATAATGTTTTCTTAAGTAATACATTTTGCAATTTCTCAAGTCCATTAATATCCATGGGGAAAGATGAGGTCTATTCTCTTTACTTGTCTATGTGAAGGGAATAAGGCTTTTTCACTATTTAATAGGTAACAGGGAGCTGAATTTAATCCAAGGGCAAAGTTGATAGTTTGAAGTTAAAGTGGACACCTTTGGTAGCAATAAGAAGATAAATTGTTTTAGACAAAGCAGAGTGCCCTTTTATGAGGTTAGGGATTTGGGGTGAATCATTTTCCAAAATTTTTGGTAAATACAATTTCTTGGCTTTTCTTTCAGTGAAGAATTCCTCAGGTTATATGCACATCAAAATGATTAAAAGCCCAGCTACTAATTGCTATGAAAAATCAGTGACAGTATTTATTGACCTAAGCAAGACTTATATTAAAGAAGGAGCAAGTGAGGTTAAGAAATATTCTTCAGTGACTACTAAACTTCCAGTCAAAATCAGCTTCTCCATCCTCAGGGTGCTAACTGAAATTTGAGCACAGCACATTTCCCTGATGTCCACATGTCTGGGGTTCATTTTTGATGGGACACTTTAATGCCTTTAGTGCTACCTCACTTTTATCCAGCAACCAAAAGAGATTATTTAGAAATACTGACTTTTATTTAAACTCAAAAAGAGATAAATAGAAATTGAAAATGGCAGGGAAATTATGTGAGATGTGGGACAATGGACCTGTGAGTCTATACCTGGTACTTCTAGCAAACAGCCAGGAAGGTTCTCACCATATACTAGAAGCTCAATTACAGATCTGATGGGCTACTGCTAGATAAGTAACAAGAGCAGAAAACATTTTGGAAAACTCCTATCTTTATTTTATTAGATAATGTAGTTACAGTCTTCAGACCCATTGGTCAGGAAAGTAACTCTTTTTTGAAAAGTGGCAGTTTGATAGAAATAAGAATGCATCCAACTAATTTTAATTCTAAGTGTCCTTGCTGATAATTTACAATCTGTAATTAACTACAGAAAATAGTTTTGAGGAGAAAGGGATTCTTTTCTCTACTTTCTGTGTGTGTGTGTGTGTGTGTGTGTGTGTGTGTGTGTGTGTTTATATAGTTTTGTGTTCTAGCATTGTTGCAACCACTAGGGATTTGGGGTGAATCACTTTCCAAAATTATAGGTAAAAACAGTTTCTTGGCTTTTCTTTCAGTGAAGGCAAATTCTTATGTGAAAACTAATCATCATTCAGGAGAAATCACATTATTCCTTTATCTTCTCAAAGGCCCAAGTTTAGTACTAAATTAAATATTATTCAGGAAATAAAGGGAACATTGTTGAAGGGGCAGAAAGAAGTTGGTTTTCTTTCTATTGTATCTTCTAAGGATCCATGTTTTTCAACTACTTCCAATCTGATCTCAGAGAGAGAGAATGGCTCTGTAGATGAGAAAACAGAAACCTTCACATAGAACCAAGTTGCAACTTTAGAAAATTTCAGGTCTAATTCTTGACCCAGCACAATCATAGTTCAGTGCATCCAGCCTGTCTTCATTCCAGCATCCCCTGCTCCTTCTTCTATTAGAGATTGAGGTTATTGGCAAAACTATACAATGTCTTTTCCACCACTTTCCCCTTCCACAACTGTGAACTTCTAACTTCCTCAATTCACTCTGGCATACATACACTCTTGTTCCCATTGGATCATATAAAGTTACATACATTTATTTGAGTAGGCATGTATCACTGTCACTCTGGAAAGAAGGTGGCAATGGTTTATACCAACCTCCCTGACTTTTCTAACTAGTAAGGTCAGAATTTCTATAGGAAGGTGGGATGTTAAGAGCAAGACCTATGAAAGACTGAGCATGATAGCAGTTCTTTTGTCTGGTAAAATAACCCCAAAATTCCCACTGAGAGACCAAGAGATTTTACATCAAACCCAAACTGACCAAGTGGCCCATTATTCTAAGATGGGATTCTTATGCCAAAAGTTTTTATAAAATTCTGTGTAAAATATATAAATGCTTATATGGGGCTTTCTGTCTGGCCACATACAGGAGGTCAAGTAATCAAAGACCAACCATCTCTGCCATATGTGAAAATATGATGTGCTGTTTTTACAGCTATAAATAATAATTATGGCAAGACAAAAATTTCAAATGATTAGGTGCAAGACCATGGCCGGTTGAGGGTAGGGTAAGGATTCCTGTTGATTGTTGTAGACTTGGGAATATGCAATATTTATGTCATGGTGTGAGTGTGGCATGCTTGAATATTCCCAGGAGGCATTGCAGGACTAGAAAATAAGGAAAACATAAATGAATCAATAAATACATAGCATTATTACTGGTACTTTGTCAATATCGGTTGACTTAGGTCACTGTTGGATACTCTGGTTTGTCTTCTTGTAATAATGACATTTATTTCCTTCTTCAAATGAATATTAGGATAGAGGTAGAAATTATTTTGGCACAATGAAGCAATTCTGATTTCTAAAAACTGTATACACGCATGAATTGTTCTTGCGCCATTTTCTGTCTTGGAAAAGCTCCGCTGGCACCAAGCGTGTTTAGTTTTATATGCTGAAAGGCTCCCATCAACCTCAAACAGATGCAAATCACTTTAACTTGTCATAGTGTTATTTTGTTCATCCTAAAAGTTCAGACAAGCCGTCCAAACTTCCAAAACTTCTCTCAATTCAGCGAGGAGGAAAATTTAGAACACAGCATTTGAGTGTTCTGCCCAGATGTGTCACACACGCAAAGAATGAGTGGAGGAGGGCAACACCCTTTCCTACCAATCCTGTGAACTCATCACTATGGCATTGAAATGACACCAAAAGGTACGACCCTCGGCCTCGCATCTCCTCAGAACATGGGAATATAAATCACTTCCTATACTACTTTAAGTACTCCAGCCTAAATTGTATGTCAGATGTATGGCATTTTGGAGGCTTGAGGAAAAAAAATAATCAAATCCAGTTTTTAGGTAAAAATGTGCTGAATCTTTAGCACATATCAGTGAAATTGCTAGAATGTGGTGTTTCACTTTTTAAAATACCACAACATTTGAACCTTCCAGCAATTCCAAAATCAACTCCCTCTGGGAAAGATAGTGTGCTTAAACTTTTTTTTATTTAAAAATGTAACACAAACACAAACAGCTAACTAAACAAGCTGCCCATAAAATCAACAGTCTAAGCAGTCTGAACCCTGAAGTGTTTTACAACATCCTTCAAGACTATTAAAGGCAATGTAAATACCTCTTGCCCACAAGGGAAAATACCCTTCAGCACTTTTTTCCTTTTCCTTTTTTTTCCAGGCCTTTAAACAATTTTGGTAGTGATTTCTTACATCACAGAGAGAAATATTTGAAATAGAGTCAGGTGGTATTCTTTGAAGAGTAAGAAAGTTGCTAAATCTGGATAATCCATGAATAATTATGGGGCAAATATAAATTCCCTAAATCCTAGGGATTCCTAGGGATGCACCAGTCTCTAGAAAAAAGAAGTATACATCCGGTATCCCAGCATTCAAGGGAGCTCTGAGCACTCAGTAAGTAGATTCCCTTTCTCCAACCAAGGAAAGACAACACCCTCCTATGAGATGTGCTTTGACAACAGTAACTATAAAAAGGTCAGTGGCCACTAAGAATAGCTGGTATTTATTAAGCACACACCCTGTGGTAAGGATTATAGTGGATTATTTCAGTTAATCTTCACCATTAGCCAATTGGGTAAATATTAAAATTATCCCCATTGTACAGATTTAAAAACTTGGGCTGAGTAACACTAAATGTCTTACCAAGGTCTTACAAATGGCCAGACCAGAATCTAAACTCAAGATGGACTCCAGTGTGTTAACCATGCACTGCCCTCTCTTTTCTGCATTTTTTCATTGATACTTCTTGTACCACAACCCACCAATTGTAAGTTCCAAAACAGGAGGAGTTCTGCGCTATTTGTCCCCATAAAGAGCACAGCAGGAAGTAAGAAGCCATACAAGTGTTGCTATTTAAACTCTATTCTACTACTTCTATAGAAAATTTAAAACAATTTAGCCAGCGTTTCCTGGTTTGCTATGTTTGTTCAAAGCACCGTGCCTCTGGGGAGGATACAGAGGTGAAGCAAACATGTTACCTTCCCTCAAGGTGCTTACTTTTCAGTGGGGAAACAAACACAGATATAATTTACTCTACAGTACATCAATGCTCAGAGGCAGAGTGGACTCTGAAAGCACTGAAGCCTGAGCAGACTGATGTTAATAAATGACTTCACAGAATGGATCAAACTCAAGGGCCCTGGAAACAGTAGGCTCTTTCACATAAACTATGTCAGGTATGAGGTGGGTGCTCTTACCCAACCCTTTCATTTTCAGAAGAGGAAACAGAGGAGAGAACAATTTAATGATTCTTAAGGTCTTTAATTCCTGTGTGGGGAGGTGGGATCCAAACCAGGTGTGTAAGCCCAGGTCTTCGGGGAAATAGATGAGACAGGGTTAAATGAGCTGGATTTTCTTAAGGGAAATACCAGTGTGAAATAGGGGAGGAACCGGGAAGCCTGGGCGAGCCATCAGAACACAATGCAAGTCTGACCCCAACTGAAGGAGAAGGGCAGGCGGAGACGATGTTGGATAGTGTCTTGGACTGCAGTACGGTCTAAGGAAACATTCAGAAAAGCCACTGGGAAGTCCTTGAATCAAAAGTTTGCCAATAAAAGAGTCTTATGTTTCCCAGGAATGGGTCTACCTTATATCCCCACCATACTCAGTCTTGGCATTAGGGAAGATGCCAACTCTGGGCCATTCACCATGGCCAGAGAAAAGAGTCCTATTGGAAAAAAAATGGCCATTCCCACCATAACCAGAGAAAAGGTAGGATGAGGTAATTTCAAGAAGAAAAGGAAGAGGCTGAGCAGAATGACATTATGTCCAGTTTATATACCTTTTACTTTGTTGAAGAGGCAACCATCCCACCAGGAGCACAAGTCTCTTGAAATGAGCACCTTTGTCCTTTGGTTTTAAAAGTCACATCCCAAAGCACTGAGTAATTCTCATGACACTCTCTTGGCTCCCAGAGATGAAAGTCTGACCCAACTCTCCTGGAATTTGAACTTGTGATTCCCTGAAGTAAAGAGATAATCAAAGTTAATACTGAAACATCTAAATTGTCCTCCACAATTTCATGTGTCTCCAGACCAAACCAGCAAAATAGCTAAAGCACATCCACTATATTATATATGTTAATCTTCCCCCCATTTTGCCCTTTTTAGGAGAAGGTCAGTGCTGAGTTAGGACTTTATGCTATACAATAGGCTGCTAATATTCCATGCTGGACAGTATTTTCCTAACATTTCTTATAGGGTGCCTAGGCTTTTCTTAGACTTTATGTCATACAATACTTACTTGTTTGGAATAGTTTAGATGGAAACATAGTCTATTGAAAACATCACTACTTCCTCTCTAAAATTTAAAGAGACTTCTTTTAGAAGTCTCAGGCAAAATCTCACAAAGATAGGCAGGGCAAAAAGAAGGGCTTATAATATCCACAGGGTTAGCTTTTGCTAAATGAATACTGTGCTACTAGATTCCTATCCATAATAACATAAATGGGGCCCAGCTCACTCTTATGGTAAGGAATGGTACCCCTCCATAGTTCAGAGTCTTGCCATACCCTCTAAACAAGCATATACCACCATCTGGGATCATGGGCAGCTTATAACACTGTCAATTATTATTATTGGAAAGATATTTGGACCTTGAAGCACCTGACAAAGTTTTATCTTTTGGGAAAGCAATATGGTAGAATGGCTAACTGGTGAGCTCCAGAATCAGAAGAAACTGGTTGTTTAGCTTTCTAAGCTTCAGATTCCTTAACGGTAAAATGAGCAAAACATAGTATCCATCCCCAAGAGAACTAGGAGAATTAAATAAGAAAAATATGTGCAACTAACATATATAATATAGTGCCCAGTCCTGAGAGATAGAACTATCTCATTAAAATAATAAATGATCTAATTACTAGTTCTAGGTCTATCAGTTTGTTCTTATGTGACCTCAAGCAAGTCACCAAATCTTAGCAAAGCTTAGGTTATAAATAAGACTGATGCAAATATTATCACATTACTGGTGATTACCGTGTAAACTATAAAGTGTCTGCAAATGTTAATCAAAATTATTGTGTTACTGCCATTGTTATTAGCTCTCAGTGATCTTTTTAATCAAAAAGTTTGTGGATTGCTTTCCTTTGTAAAGCCAGGAGCTAGGATAAGAGCCAAGAGACAATGGGAGAATGTGAATGTCATTTAATACTTCTGGGCACTTTCCAGTTTCCTAAATATCTGTGTATGGTTCACAGTGTGTTATAATGTATATCAAAAAGATGTTCTGAAACTTATTCCCTAATGAGTTGGTTAACATTTCCTTCAGAGTGGTAAAATTCCTCAACCAACCTGAGTGAGCTAGAGGACCAACATTTTTTAAAAATAATCTTACCTTCCCTGGTGTCAATAGGAAACAGTATTTACTCACTACTGTTTTCCTTTCAAAAATCTGTCTAGTTGCATACTAGAAACAGTTTCAGCTGGTTTGTTTGTCTTGGACAAGCTGTTGAAGTGAAAAGTTTTTGCTTGGCTGAATATGGGACAGTTTCATAACCCTTCAAGAAGTGCACTGAAGGTGGGTGCCAGCTCAGGCTACTTCTAACATGCCTCCACTTGCTGCCCATTGTCAAGGGTGGCCAGCATAATTAAATTAAGACAATGAGCAAAGCAACAGATGGGATTGAGACCAAATCCCTGAGTGCTTTTGTTTTGTCACTGTCATTGTCTGCAACAAAGAAGTCACATGTGAGAGCCTGGGAAGGGAGCCAAATGCAAACCAGACAACATCCCAGCTGGTTTTGAATGGCCTCCACCTTACGCATGTGTGCATGGGAACCATGCTACTTGGAACAGTGTCTGCTCTACTCAAGTGAGTTTCTTCTGCCCATGGCTTTGCTGCAAGGCCGAAACAGACTCAGAAGAAATAGGCCAGATGATCCCTGTGCTCAGACTGACCCTTTATACCTCTTCTTTGAGAAAAAAGAAGAATCTCTCTGTTGGGGTAAAGGATAAGATCTGTATGGTTGAACAATCTAACCTCAATTCTTTTTGCTACAGCCCTCATGAACTTGAAGAGAGACAAACATACAGAAGATACCTGAACTTTTTCTTCTGTAAATCTGGGATTAATTTGGCTTGAGAAAAAGACTAGAGATTAAACATCTCATCTTTTAATTTGTCACTATTTCATTCTTGAGCATTTTTCCTAGTGTACTCTTTATCCAGATTCTTAAAAACTTCTTTTTCTAAGCTGGTATGCCTGTTAAAGAGAGAACAAGGCAAAGTCAAATTAGCATCTTTTTAGATCTGTTATTTAATTTGATTAGTAGTTTGGTAGAGAGGTGGTATCCTTAATAATGGCCATTTGGATGCTTTGATAAACCACATACCATCTGCAGAGTCCATTGCATACTAAGCAGAAATGTTTCAAGGAGTTTGGGACAATAGTGATCCAACTCTGCAGCTCCATTTGTTTTTCTTCCATTTTTTGGGAGAACTCCTTTAAGTATGCAGAATAACATGTAAGATTAGGAATATAAATGTACTGGTAGCTTAACAGGGATGCTTCATATAGCAACAAATGCATGTTAAGTGGACTTGGTAAAGTTGTATGATATCTAGGGGAAAAGTGCCAGTATTTTAAGCAGATGCATTTCAAGCTATCCTATACAAATGCCAAACTTCTTCCCACAAGTTTTCAATGGCCACTGAGTTAGCTATTTTCATAAACATATTTACATAATAACACTATCTTCCTCCTACTTAGTCAGTACAGGATATTGACCATCAACTTACAAAGTGCTAACTAGCTTTTTTGAAGGACTTCATGGTAACTCTAACACTCCAGGTAAAGCTGAAAAATATGTGTAAGAAATATTAGCAAATTCCTATGGGCCTCAGCCAATAGGTATTATTTTCAGGGATTGTAGTTGATTCTCTCCCAGCTTCTCACACCCTACAGGTCTCAGGTCTGAAAAATTTCCAAAGTCCCTTACAATGACCTATCAGTTCCTAAGAATGATTGGGTTGAGAAGTCATTACCTTAGCCAGAAGGAAGAATTTGGAGATTCCAGATATCATAATGAAAACTCTTGTTTTTGATCATGATGAAAACATGTTCTGGGAGAAAGGGATATTGTGGATTCTTGAACTTCATTCTGTACCAATAATGATTCATTATGTCCTCCTCTAAGGGCCTCCTGGCTAGAGGTAAAACCAAGAGAAAAAGGACCTTATGTTTATGCATGCAGATGCCATTTTCTCCTGTATTTAATCCATATCTCTTATTTGTATAAATAAACTTTTTTACTAAAATATATTCAAGTATAAAATAATAATTATAGGAAAAGTATAATGACTTGATTCTACACATTATTAAACAGCCCATTATAGTCATTTAATTCATTCTATAGCTATTTTTTGAGCAACTGCAATATTCCAGGCATTGTTTTAGATACAGGGATATAACAGTGAACAGACAGATAGGTCTCTACTATATAGGGCTTCTATTATAAACAGAACTCAATATTCCTTGGATAACAGCATTGCTTGCTGATAAATAAATGGTAGCAACAAAGCAAGGAACCCAGGGTTTCTAGTCCAGGAATGGTTTCCAATGAAGATGAAATAATAATAATGATGAGTACATAGTAGTGGTAGTAGTACTAGTAATAATAATAATAATAATAATAAATGCTAATACTTATGTAGTGCTTTCTGTGTGCCAGACCCATTATAAGTCTTTTAGGTACTAATTCTTCAATTCTTAATCCTCTAAGTTAGGAACTATTATTATGCTAGTTTATAGATGAAATTGAGACACAAGACATTGCCATTTGCACAAGTTCACATAACTAAAACTGAGTCAGGATTTGAACCCATCTCAGTAGGTCTGTGATTTTACAGATTCTAAGTCAGTTATAAAACTTCCCAAACTTTGGGCGCCTGGGTGGCTCAGTGGGTTAAAGCCTCTGCTTTCG